>RQTK01000142.1:656681-687026 GCA_003991915.1 Elysia chlorotica
CACCAATACATGTAGAACTCTGTGGCTAACACCAATACACGTAGACCTTTGTGGCTAACACCAATACATGTATAACTCTGTGGCTAGCACCAATACATGTAGAACTCTGTGGCTAACACCAATACATGTAGAACTCTGTGGCTAACACCAATACATGTAGAACTCTGTGGCTAACACCAATACATGTAGAACTCTGTGGCTAACACCAATACATGTAGAACTCTGTGGCTAGCACCAATACATGTAGAACTCTGTGGCTAACACCAATACATGTAGAACTCTGTGGATAACACCAATACATGTAGAACTTTGTGGCTAACACCAATACATGTAGAACTCTGTGGCTAACACCAATACATGTAGAACTCTGTGGCTAACACCAATACATGTAGAACTCTGTGATAAACGCCAATACATATAGAACTCTGTGGCCATCACCAATACATGTAGAACTCTGTGGCTAACACCAATACATGTAGAACTATGTGGCTAGCATCAATACATGTAGAACTCTGTGGCTAACACCAATGCATGTAGAACTTCATAATTACAACGTAAGGCAAGGGCTTTTCTGGTCGTTCATTGACTCCGCAGGTCTTTTTGATAGGAGGTCGGTACAAATTCCATTACTTATCTTTTTCCTTTATCCAAAGGCCCAGAATAAATCCCATGTATGTAGATAGCTCAAGGACCTAGTCCAGGTTTGGTAGCGCTAGAATAAATTCCATAAATGTAGATAGATCAAGGACCTAGTCCAGGTTTGGTAGAGCTAGAGTAAATTCCATGTATGTAGATAGATCAAGGACCTAGTCCAGTTTTGGTAGAGCTAGAGTAAATTCCATGTATGTAGATAGATCAAGGTCCTAGTAGTAGAGCTAGAGTAAATTCCATGTATGTAGATAGCCCAAGGACCTAGTCCATGTTTGGTAGAGCTAGAGTAAATTCCATGTATGTAGATATATCAAGGACCTAGTCAAGGTCTAGTAAAGCTAGAGTAAATTCCATGTATGTAGATATACCAAGGACCTAGTAAAGGTTTGGTAGAGCATGATGTCGCTACAAGTCCACATTACTTGAGCCTGTCAACCCCAGAGGTTAGCCTGTAATCGGCAGCCTGAACGTGTCTTATCCTCCATCATGTTTTGTAAAACGACAGTGAAGGCTTACGTATGGTCGATTATTATATTAGGACTTGCATTGCATCTGGAGCAAGTCGGTGCATCCCTGAGTTGCCATATGCACTTTATTTTTAACACCTAGGAGGTGTTGAACTATGAGAGAGCAGATATCCCCTGAGACCACTCATTCAGCCCAGCTACCTAAGCATGCAGCTTGTACACAGATCCAGGGCTGGGCGTGTACAGATATCCCCTGAGGCCATTCATTGAGTCCAACTTTCTAAGCTTGCAGCATGCTCACAGAGAGAAGATTCACCGATCAGCCGTGCGGGAGTTACAACAACAACAGCTGCGGTCTGAATCCGTAGTAGTAATGTTGCAGTGATGATACAAAGCTATTACATATATGTCACAGTAGTTTCCTTGAGAATATCTGGAAGACCAAGACACTCTCTCAGGGATAGTATAAAAACGGTTGTCAAGCTTCTAATGCACACAATTTTGTGGGGTTTTTTTTTGTTTTTTTTTTGTTTTTTTTTTTTTTTTTTTTTTTTTTTACAAAAATGTAAAAAGGCAACTACTGCCACTATCATCCTGACCTCAAATGGGAAAACGCTCCCCGTGAAGTCTTCGCTTGTTTACATTCTCGGGTGGTCACTACTTCACTTGAGACGAGGAGGGTTCCTAATACATGGACTTCACGTATAGATAACCAATGGGCAGTAAGTTTATGTAGAGGCTACCACTGGTCAGCTTCCACCTGACTGGCTTTCTCCGGACACCAACGTAGGTCAGTTTGTGGGGCCGTGCAATGACCAACAGCTGCGCCAGTAATAATGATGCGGCTAGGCGGTTTGTGTATGGTGGGCAGTGGGAGTAAAACCAGAGTCTGGACTCGGTACAATCATTAGATCTAGCGTCGTAAGTTCAGCGCTGTGGTAAGCTTACAACTAGTCTTAAGAAGTATAAATAAGAAGGCTAACGACTCGTATTAAGAAGTAGGAATAAGAAAGCTTGTGACTCGTCTTAAGATGTAAGAATAAGAAGGCTTACTACTAGTCTTAAAATAAGAATAAAAAGCTTACGACTAGCCTTAAGAAGTAAGAATAAGAAGCTTACGACTAGCCTTAAGAAGTAAGAATAAGAAGGTTTCCGACTAGTCTTAAGAAGTAATAATAAGAAGCTTACGACTTGTCTTAAGATGTAAGAAGAAGAAGGCTTACGACTTGTCTTAAGAAGTAAGAATACGAAGCTTACGACTTGTCTTAAGATGTAAGAATAAGAAGGCTTACGACTAGTCTTAAGATGTAAGAATAAGAAGGCTTACGACTTGTCTTAAGAAGTAAGAATACGAAGCTTACGACTTGTCTTAAGAAGTAAGAATAAGAAGGCTTACGCCTCGTCTTAAGAAGTAAGAATAAGAAGGCTTACGCCTTGTCTTAAGATGTAAGAATAAGAAGGCTTACGACTTGTCTTAAGAAATAAGAATACGAAGCTTACGACTTGTCTTAAGAAATAAGAATACGAAGCTTACGACTTGTCTTAAGAAATAAGATAAGAAGGCTTACGACCTGTCTTAAGATGTAAGAATAAGAAGGCTTACGCCTCGTCTTAAGAAGTAAGAATAAGAAGGCTTACGCCTTGTCTTAAGATGTAAGAATAAGAGGCTTACGACTGGCATTAAGAAGTAAAAATAATAAGGTTAATGACTTGCCTTAAGAAGTAAGAATAATAAGCTTACGACTCGAAGATAAAAAAAGGCTAATGGCTAGTCTTAAGAAGTAAGAATAAAAAGGCTTACGACTCGTTTTAAGACAAGAAGACTTAGCAACTGCGACGTTGTACTTATGACCCCTTGTAGGTAACATAGGTGACGCTGCTGCCCAAATGTAGGTCAGAGATTTCACCTTTAGATGTTTGTAAATAATAAATATGTATATATGTATATATATATATATATACCCAAACAGCCACCGCAGTGTACAGGTACAGGTACGCCAGTTTTTTAGTGCACGGTCGCTGATTCGGCGTGAGGCTGGCAACTGTGTAGCCAGAGCTCAGGTAGGGGGTACTCACGGACCAACTTTCCAACACACACACGCACACACACTCACACATACGCTCACACACTCACACACTCACTCTTTACGGATCAGTCGCTCACTAACTTGGTCTCACACTCACTCGCGCCGCCGGCAGGGTTATATTTTCTTCCAGTACAAGGCCGCAAGAGGCTTGGTTTCACCCAGCTTATCAGGTCAAGCAATGTTTCGCTACGTCAATCAGTACTGTTATCTTGTAAACTTACCAAAGCGCTCAACCTAACAAGCCATCAAAATGTACTGTTTAAACCTCCCGACAATTAATGTCTAAATGTACGCCCTTTTGGCATAAGTTTTGCAGTTTTGTGGTACATGGTTGTAATACCAAGTCCAGACATCATGAGCGAGTTCTTTGGATATCAATAACAAAAATCTTGTAGTTCAGTCGTCAGCTATTTCTGAATTAACCTTTACCTGATTTAAGGGCCCAACGAAATGAGAAGTTGGAAGTATCAATTTGTTTCGCAATAGGGGAAATAACCCACGGCTATTTTAACTCCGTTTTTAAACTACGAGTAGATTAATTACCTCTATCTATTGAAAGAAGGCTAAGGATCCCAACAATACGACCAGAGTTTGTTGTAAACAACCTTTTAAACAAAAGTAAATTTTCTCCACTAGGGCCTAAAAGTGAAATGATTACATTTCACTTCGAGCAACTAATGGACCGCAAGGATTCCCGTGGGATAAGAAGTGTGCAAACATTGCAAATAGTCTAAGAAGAAGAATGAACATTGTTGTTTAAAGTTAAATGTGAAGTTAAGAGCGTAGACTTCAATACCAGCAGTCAGTGAGCCAAAGCGTTTCGGGTATAGGTACAGACTGCTCTACAGCTAGTTTACGTTGTCACGGGGTGCTTTTACAAGAAGGCTTTGAAGGAGGTTCACCGCTCTAGGCTGACAGTCATGCGTGTATACACGTTGATTGAATTGATGTGTCCTTGCCACATTTGATCATCTACAAGGACCAACATCCGAAACAGCAGATCAAAACAGATTCATTATATTTCTTTGTTAAATTTATTTACTTATCGAACGAAGCTTGAGCGTATATTCCTTCGATAGCGATTTGACCACGCGATGAGACAAAATATATCTTCTTGTCTCCGTGAGCTTTCTTTGGTTTCATTTTTATGCGACCGACTCAGACATAAATCTTGATACCCCCGCTCTGTCTATGTATGTTCGTTGTCAGAAATTCGTTGGTTACCCATCTGCGATATAGCCTAGTTGGAGACAATGGGAGCTGAGCGTTAAGACAGAAACAAACTAAATTAAACCCCAAAATCGTGCAAGCACTTGACCAGTGTGACAACATAGAACTTGTCGTGTGTCCCAGAATCACCCAAAATATACGTACCGCGTTGGATGGTAGGGTAACTAAGGGTAAAACACCTATGTTACTAACAAGTTTTGTTCTCTCACTCAATGCTGGTTATTAAAGTAGGGCCAGATGGTCCAAGACTCCAATCGGAATGTTGCGGATTCGATCGTCGCTCAGGCAGTCACGTTTATTCCTAGCTACTGGTTAGTTCGGTGTCAGTGAAATTTGATTGGCCAAGTCTCGGGAATCCCGCTCTGAGGACCCACCCGCGTGTAGGGTTTTTCTTAAGGAACTAAAGGACAACAAACTAGCATGCGGCGTTGACTATTCCGACCAAAACATTTTTCAGGTTTTTTTCCATTTTGCTGGCAAAAGAAATGAACTGGTTAATGTTAACAATGCTTAAGGATGTTTACATTATAAAGCGGTTTGGCTCTTTTATGAAAGAAAATAATTATTGTGATTTATTTATTGTTGTTATTTTTTTTCCAAGGCGTGCCGTTTTTTCAACTGTGTGGTGGCTACGGGACTGTAGGCAAACCTCGTTCACGACTCTCATATGGCTCACATAGTGACCAAGATTTCGGTCATTGTACGAGTAAATGTCAGAGTGTGAGTGTAAGTGTCGGCCTCGAGACGACTCGATAGGTCACGAGTTAGTACATGTACCAACGTTGTTACCAGGTGGGACCTAATTCTCGGTTCTCCATCGCTCTGTCTAAGAGACGTTACCTGTGTTAAGTTTTCATGTTCAGAGTGCGGCGTCTACAGATTATAGAGCCACGGGTAGGAGGTACGTGGGAGGTATGTAAGAGGTACGTGGGAGGTATGTAAGAGGTACGTGGGAGGCACACAGAATGTGGAGTACATCTTAGGATTTGAAGATAGAGAGGCGAGCTGGTTCAGTGGTAGAGAGGTGGCAACCTTCTCATTAGGAGGTCCCCAGGTCGATCCAACAATGTTGCAAACTTTCTCCTTCACTGTTTGGGTCGGTGTCAGTACGCAGCTATTGCGATATACACAACGTGCACAGATAACATAACAAGGCCCAAACCTTAAGCAAGTGGTTTTCTGATCGTTCATTTGCTGTCCATGTTTAGGCTGGAGCTATGACTGAATGCCAGTGCGGACTCCTATAACTATCGGCCTCGTTTTCGATATGGATCCAGTCATGGTAACTAAGGTAACGCCTCTACAAGATGATCTGGCATCACCGCTCTGTCTCTTACAATTGTCAGACTTAACTATTGAGGCCCATCGCCGATGAGAATATTGTGTAGCGGCCTATAGATGTACATCTAGTAAAGAGCTTCTCTCCTATAGGGAACTTTAGTATGGCGTCTGTGCGCAGGCGCAGGTAGAGGAGGTTGGAGGTACAGCCCCGGATTAAACATGGTGGAACTCTAAGCGGACAAAGCTGCGAACTGTCAGCAGACGGCATGTGGTGCTAGCTGGGACCAGGCGGGGCACAAATCTACAGGTCTGAAAACATGGGTGGTGCTGGGATTGCCACCGAGCCTGAAGCAACCTATAATGTGTTCTATGAAATAGGCTGCATTTCTCATGGTTATTTAGTTCATTTCTTGAGAAAAAATTTAGGAATGTATCTCTTTTCTCGTTAATCGTCTCTTCAGTTCTCAAGGAAAATCTGATAAGGCAGCGAATCCCATGCCGAACGTCTGATATTTTTACGTGCTGCCGCATACGAGACACTGCAGGGATACCAGAAATCCTGTCTCAGCTGTTCATGTAACACTAATCTCCAAATTACAGCCCAAACCACACACTGTTATTATACCCCCTTTTGTAATGTTCTGAACGCAAGGTCTACAGGTTGAGTTGGTAGCGCTGCTGGTGGAGAAAGCTATGGCTCTGATCGAGATGTCCCAGTTCTGGACTCAAGGCCTACAGGTTGAGTTGGTACCGCTGCTGGTGTGTGTGTGTGTGTGGGAGGGGCGTGGTGGTCCTGGGGTAGAACATCGGCTTCCGACGCCAAAGGTCTGGCTTCGAGCCCTGGCGATTGCGCTCCCTATTGGTTGGATCGGTGTCAGTATAATGTGACCAGCTGAGACAGGAGTCATGGCATCCTCGCCCTGTCTCGCGCGTGGCAGCACATACAATTGTCAGATGTCAGTCTTGAGGCCCGTCCACAATATAGCCTATATAGTGTTGATGGACGTTAAACCAACTCAACAACAGCTGCTGGCGGAGAAAGCTATGGCCCTGATGGAGGCTAACCTAAACAACAGGCACAGTTACCGGATTGACTCAAGTGGACGCGACTTAGCTTAGCAGGGGTTATAGTCGTCTGTATCATAGATAGGACAAAATAATACTCAGTATTTTTTGCCTACAAGCCTACTTGACGTAGAATATAAACTGCCCATACTGTATCTAATATCTCAACGATATAAGTCACTTTGGTTCTAAATGCAACCATTTCTTTATTTCGGCGACTCTGCATGATATTTTGGAAGCCTCGTCTCTGATACATCCAGCCTCACATTTTTATCCAATGAAAAATGTTTGTCAAATTTTCTGCATTTTCGCTTTACAGATAGCAACCCGTCGATAACGTTAACTTACACCTGTATTTAAAATTCTGAGCTAGAATTTTCAAAGAAATACGAGGTACAACGGCGTATAATTCTAGTATATCTTTGTACTTACTACTACATGTTTGTAAGTGGACAAAACAGGGATAAAAGTTGGCTCCCAGCGGTATCATTGTCTTGTTGATGCAGTGGGCTTTGAGCCAATGGTGTTTTAAACATTCTAACAGACATTTCCAATCACGATAAAGAGTGATTGCCCCCCCCCCCCCAAATGGGACCCCAATTCTATCCTTGTTATTTCACCTACAAACACACGCAGATATAAATAATTTTCACTTATGAACCTTCAGATGTTGAACTAAGAAGTCGGCTTATATTTTTGTTTTCTTCCACGACAAACAACAACAACAACAACAAACAAAACAAAAACAAAATAACCAGAATCACCCCATATAGATCCATATTAAAACACCCAAACTGCTGCTTTAGGCGTCTAGAAAACTTTGTGTACATTACTTTTGCACCCAACGATTTTCAAGGGTGTACGTTTATATTGAAAGGACCCATGCAAATGGGATTTTAGGCATCTCCCCGAAATGTTTGTTTCGCCAACTTAGGTTAACATGCGGTCGCCATTTTCTCAGTAGAAAAAAAAACAAAACAACCAACAGACTTGCGTATTCAAATCAATGAAATAAGTTATACAATAGTCGATCTTCAAAGGTGACCAAGTTTTGACGTGCAGTGTTTAGTTTCATAAAAATTAGTGAATATTATAAATTGTTTTAATTTGGCTCAGTATAAAAACCAATAGCCGGTAAGGACAAGTAACAATACATTTTTCAAACACTTCGGGTGTTCGCCTGATTCACAGCACGTCTCTTTAAGTGTTTCCACCTGGTTTAGATCCCTGCCGAACCAGGCTAGCCGTCTCTCTCTCTCTCTCTCTCTCTCTCTCTCTCTCTCTCTCTCTCTCTCTCGCCAATCTTTCCCTATCTCGCATAGACCTAGAAGTCTATTTTGGCCTGACGTGTGCAACGTGGCAACATCTGTGCTCTTATTTTCCTAGATGGTCTGGGATTTACTGCCGCTGCGGCGATACGACAGTACCTTTCGGCTCTCGGCAAAGAAACCATTTGGTGGTGCTCATGAGTTGTGGGTTTATGTTTTTGTTTTGTTTTTTGTTTTTTGTTTTTTTTTTTGGGGGGGGGGCAAAAAAAGCGCCACCGTAATTTTTAGTCACCCAAAACGAAACATGCTGACTCAATATTATTCCCTGTGTGAGAAATGAAATTGGCCCAAACCTCTTCAACACTCGCTATTTTAACCCGTAGCAGACTGTGTTGGTGCAAATTTTTGGTTCTTATACAATTTTGATCTTTAAAAAACGTATCTGAAATTCTTTGATTTATCAAGCCTTAATCTTTTTCTTTCGCATGGGAATATACCAATGTTTAAGCCATGCATGCGACATAATTTAGAACTTTGAAATTGGAGACCGTCACGAAAGTATCGAGGTATGCAGTGCTACTCAATATGCACACGTATACTATCGATGTTCTGATCAGACATCAGGGAAGAAAATTGCCTGGATCTCCAGTACATTAAACATGGGGAGTGGTGTACAGCATGCGTATACAGCATGCTTTGGCGTAGACGGAAAGGAAAATGCATTCGTGTAGAATTTTCATTAGCTAATGCATTGGAGACCGAGGTAGGAGCATGAAATCTCGCACTTTCATTCGTTGGTATTAAATTGAACTATAGGTCTAACTTAATTGTTCACAGCAACATCAGTTGAATACCGCGTTCTCTTTCGTGAAAAAAATTTTTAAAGCACTATATTGGCACATTTAATTCCTCTAGGCCAGTAAAAGTTGCTTAAACCTGAATTTGTTGAATCTGTAAGTGTCCGATTGAAGATGAAGTAAAATATTTCAACTCACCGGGTGGAAGTTTGGCGTTGGCGGCCAGACTGGCTGGTGTCAGACACAGCAGGGCCAGCGCGAGGCTGGGCAGTCCGGCCAGGGTCCATACACGTCTCTTCATGGTCAGGCGGTCTGCCTGGCGCCTCCCGGCTCGCATTGTAGGAGCTGGCTTTGAACCGCGGCCCCTAGAACTCGAGCCCAAGGCTCTACCACTGCACTACACGATCCTGAGCAGAAACACGGCTAATGACTTGTGATTACGGAACTTCAAGTTTTGAACCTTTCCCCCCTCAAACCAAAGTCATGGTCTCTAGCAAGCTTAGTTCTCATGCATTCGTGCTGGGAAGGGGCAAAGTTTGCGAGTCCTTCCTTGCCCGCTTTCTGAGACACTGAGAACGTCAGGCTCCCAGATTCCAGATCTGAGTCTAGGGATGCAGCCTTCAGCAGTTTGGGCTAGCTACGTGGCACAGGCGGGCAAAGCAGGCAAGGGGGGGGGGGGGGGGGGGGGGGGGGAGAAGGGGGGTAGACTGAGCCAGGAGTCTCGGCACCACATCTACATTTCACTCCTGTAGACAGGCGCGCCGCCACAGGCTTTGCGATTGCGCGGCGATGGCGGGGAAGAAGACGGTAGGTAAGTCGTTCTGCAGGAACGGCCAATCAGAGCTCTGTCCTAGATTTAGAGAGCCAATCAGCGATCAGGGTGAGGGGGTATGTTAGTATGTCAGCCGCTAACGGGGTCACGGTCGCAAAGCCCACACCATTCCCCCCTGGTATCGTTGGGCTCAGGCCTAGGCGAAGCGAGAACTGCCAACCTAGACACACCATGTAGTAATATAAAAAACCTCCACTAAGGCTGAGCAGCGAGAGGCGTTGCTAGCGGGAGGTTGTCCGCTCACAGTTCCTGCCCAGCATGCATTGTCTGCTGTCCCGCCCGGCGCAGCTTCCGCTCCCACAATCCTCGGCCAAGTCGGCTCCTCCCCGACTCGCCTCTCTCAGAGCGGTGCTGAGAAGGCAGAAAATGCTTTACGACTGGTCTGAGAGCAAAGTCTGAAGCACCCTCACGTACACAGTCCACGCAGCGCTACCACTCTCGTTGTATTGTAAAAAATGTGTAATTTTAAAACAAAACTTTTTTCATTTTATACACTTTTTGTGTATCCCTGTCTCGAACAGAATATTATTGTGTAGACAACGTGTATATAATTATATGGTTTCCTTGTTTTGTACATTTTTCTTCGGTTAAACCTATAGCTTTAATTGCTGGCATGTATTATACTTTTTATTCTCAGTTCTAAACATGGAATAGTGGATTATGTCCACCAGATATCTTTATTTCTTTTTTTTTCTGCGATAAAGAGTAATTAAAACATAATCATTGCATGTACTATTGTTTTCGATTCATGAGGGGGAGGGGTTGGGGGGTGGAAATTAGCCCCTGCAGCTCCCTGAACAGGTATGTTTCTAGAATACTTTATTGTTATTTGAAGTCACAATGTCTGTAAGGGATGAGACACATAGAGACACATAAAGAAGAAGAACGTTGCTTCGTTAATAGTCAGAAGAACATCGATTCATTGATAGTCAGTATTTCTCAGTCTGTAAGAGATGGGACACATAAAGAAGAAGAACGTCGCTTCATTGATAGTCAGTATTTCTCAGTCTGTAAGAGATGGGACACGTAAAGAAGAAGAACGTCGCTTCATTGATACTAATGATAGTCAGTATTTCTAAGTGAGCAGTTCGTGGGAATGTATTGCTCACGCTGGCTCGTTGTGTGAATGTGAATGTTTCACCATTGATCTGAGCTTAGATCTACGTCTATCTACATCTCGCTGTTAATGCTAGATCTCCGTCTATCTACATCTCGCTGTTACTGCTACTAGTGCTAGTCTACGTCTATCTACATCTCGCCGTTAGTGCTAGATCTACGTCTATCTACATATCGCCGTTACTGCTAGATCTACGTCTATCTACATCTCGCCGTTATTGCTAGATCTACGCCTATCTACATCTCGCTGTTACTGCTACTAGTGCTAGATCTACGTCTATCTACATCTCGCCGTTACTGCTAGATCTACGTCTATCTCCATCTCGCCGTCAACAGCTCCGCCACGTCTACACCCCACAGGAGACCGGGAAAAGCTTAGAAAGCAAAAATTCTGAGATCCCGCGGTGTGAAAGTGCATGCCTGTAGCCTAGTCTAGACCTCGCCTGGTTCACATCTTGCACTTCACGAGTTCTGGAATGTTTTTTCTGAAAGTTATTATGATTTTATGTGTAGGCCTGAGGAAGTTATTTTTTATAATAACGAAGAAAACATCATTGTGCGCTTTCCAAATATGAATGTAGTTTGTAAACTATTGTTTTTGTTGTTGTTGTTGCTGTTTTAAAGAGGTGAATGTATTTTTTCGAATATTACTCACAAGTCGCTCTCGTCCCACTGCTCCTTCCTATGTTGTCTCATGATATTCTGCTTGTGTGCGTCTGAAAGTTTGTCTGCTTACTCGTTTGTTTATCTCTCTCTCTCTCTCTCTCTCTCTCTCTCTCTCTCTGCCTGTATGGTATCTCTCTCTCTCTTTCTCTCTCTCTCTCTCTCTCTCTCTCTCTCTCTCTCTCTCTCTCTCTCTCTCTCTCTCTCTCTCTCTCTCTCTCTCTCTCTCTCTCTCTTTTTTATTCCTGTCTGCCTCTGTCTCTCTGTATCTCTCTACTTATCTCTGATTGTCTGCTGTTTGTCTATATTTTTCTCTGTCTCTGCCTGTCTGACTCTATGGCTATCTTGGTCTCCCGCCAGTATTTCAATCCAAGAGAACGCGCGTTTTCTTATCACTACAACGCTGCGTTTTGCTAAACAATTCTTCAAATCGCGAATGAGAGCTCGAACGGTGGAGGAAAAAAAAAGACGTTTGCAAAATGATCAACGCGTAGGAAGAAAAAAAGGGGGAAGTGTGGTTGAAGGTTAATGTTTTAACGGGCCTGTAAGACACATAGTGTGGACAGTTGAAATACATTATAGTGTTTACAAACACACGCCCGCTTCATGCTCTCTTGTCCCTTACAACGAGATGTCCAGAAAGATTATAACACAATTTGTGGCCTCATTTCTAGACAAAGGTAGTTTTGTTTTGTTTTTGCTCCGTATTCAGTCTACAAAAAATAAATCGTACAATAAAACTCACTTGTAAAGAGCTTTGACAAAGCCCGGAAAGATAACGAATTCCCATCTTACATATATCGGTGGCCTCTGTTTAAAACGCTACTTTTCAAAAATCAAATACATACAAAAGTTGCCATGGACTCCCCCCCCCCCCCCCCCTCTCTCCCCCTCATGAAAAACCACAAACAAAAGCACAAAATCACCACCTGTCCCCCCCCCCCCCCCCCTTTCTGTCCCCGTTATGGAAGATCCCCATGCAGTGGTAAACCATCGTCACATAGAGCCAGTGCTGAGAGATACAATAATTCATTTGATTATCTACATGTATTCAATGTTCTCAATCTTGTGACTGACTATTAGTGAAAGTGGCCCAACATTGGAGCACAGTACGGTGCAGGAGGTGCGGATTGTGTCAACATTCTATTGGTCAATCATAAGGGGGAAACCCCAGGCACTGAAGCTCACAGACAAACATAACGATAGACAAACAGATAGCAAAACACGGAAGACAGACTCCTAAAGTGCATGTAGCCATCAGTAAGCTGTTAGTACAATTAATAGCTGTGGCGGTTTGGCGGTTGAGCCCTGTACCTCATGACGCATCATCCAAAGTAACAGTTATACACTGTACAATGTACCAATGCGCTTAACATCAACACAAACGCCAGAGCCAGGCCTAGGCTACAGGCCAGCCACGGTCAGTGAAGCCACCCCGCTGACCCTCCTCCCACAATCAGAAACCTCAAAGCTCAGGTTTGCAAGATCCCAGTAAACAAACGCTTATTACGGACCATAGTCAGTGGCAGTCTAGTGGAACACCCGACACCCCCCCCTCCCTGCCTCTCTCTTTACTCCCCAAAGCAGGGCGGGCAGTCCGTCCATCTGATCAACTTTACTCACGGCTGTTAAGTAAGTGCAAAAAGTGCTCAGCGCTAGGGTAGCCCCATAGATATATATATATATAACTACCCATGTTTAGGTAGCCTTGGCTCAGCCCCCAGCAGTACTGACCTTCGCTGACCAGTCTGGCTGTAGACAGATCTGTGTGTGTGTGTGTGTGGGTCAGGCCTACGTCACGGCGTCCAGTCCATCAATGACCTGGGAGCAGGCGAGTGTGGGAACCTGGGGCCTCATGTTCTAGCGGTAGATGTATACAAATATCAGCGTTCTCACGTACAAACACCACCGTTCTCACTGTTGTTACTGCACTGTACACACACACACACACCAGCGCTCTCACTGTTGTTACTGCACTGTACACACACCAGCGTTCTCATTGTTGTTACTGCACTGTACACAAATCAGCGTTCTAACTGTACTTACTGCACTGTACACACACCAGCGTTATCATTGTTGTTACTGCACTGTACACAAATCAGCGTTCTAACTGTACTTACTGCACTGTACACACACCAGCGATCTCACTGTTGTTACTGCACTGTACACACACCAGCGTTCTCACTGTTGTTACTGCACTGTACACACACCAGCGTTCTCACTGTTGTTACTGCACTGTACACACACACCAGCGTTCTCACTGTTGTTACTGCACTGTACACACACCAGCGTTCTCACTGTTGTTACTGCACTGTACACACACCAGCGTTCTCACTGTTGTTACTGCACTGTACACACACACGCGTTCTCACTGTTGTTACTGCACTGTACACACACACACACACCGGCGTTCTCACTGTTGTTACTGCACTGTACACACACACCAGCGTTCTAACTGTTGTTACTGCACTGTACACACACCATCTGTATTGATTTCCGTCGCCTCAACAGTATTACAGTCACTGATCCTCAACCAGTTCCTTCGCCAGCCGAATCTTTCCTTGGTATGAGCGAAGACAAGTACTTTTCCAAGCTCGACTTGACTAAGGGTTATCACCAGATACGTGTGAGACCTTCAGATGTCCACAAGACTGCTTTCGTGACAATGGGTCAACACTATGAGTTCCTGCGGATGCCGTTTGGGATGGTTAACTCCGGCATGACCATGACAAGAGCAGTGCGACGACTTCTGGAGGGAATGGACAACGTGGTTGATTACATCGATGATCTGCTGGTGCATACCAAGACGTGGGAGGAACACTTGCAAGTCCTGGAGGAACTCTTCAAGAGGTTGAAAGCAGCCAACTTAGTCGCGAGACCGACAAAGTGTGAACTGGGAGCAACACAGGTCGACTTCCTAGGACACTGCCTTGGACGGGGGACAGTTGGACTTCAGGACTGCAACGTTGAGAAAGTGAAAGACGCCCCGAGACCGACCACCAAGAAAGAGATTAGATCCTTTTTAGGCTTAGTTGGTTATTATCAACCATTCATACCTAACTTTGCTGCTATTGCCGCCCCTCTGTCGGATCTAACTCGTAAAGGTCAGCCTAACAAAATTGTGTGGGGAGAGCCTCAGGAGAGAGCCTACGCAACGTTGAAAAAAGCTGTAATTAGCAAACCCATACTGGTGCTCCCTGACGTTAATAAAGAGTTTGTTCTGAGAACAGATGCATCTGATATAGGGTTAGGCGCCACCTTGTTACAGAACAGGGATGGGCACATTTTTCCTGTCGCTTATGCAAGTAGGAAGCTTCTAGATAGGGAGAAGAAATATTCTGTGATGGAGAGAGAATGTCTCGGAATTGTTTGGGGTATAAAGAAATTTGCTTTGTATCTTTATGGTAAGCAGTTCACGCTTCAGACAGACCACCGACCCCTTGAATTTCTAAAGATTTCTAAATTTGATAACCCTCGTATCATGCGTTGGGTATTGGCTATGCAAAGTTTTGTTTTCAGAGTAGAACACATTAAAGGCAAGGATAATGTGGGAGCTGATTTTCTTAGCAGAGTTCCTGTATAATATTTTGAATACTTATTATTAAATGTAATGTTTAGATTGCATTGTTGGCATTGTTGTGAAGTGGGCAACTTCTGATATGCCTGTACCTATTGTAATGTTTTATTTTCCGAAGTAATACTTTTATTGTTTGAATTGCCAGTATGTAATACTAATCGTAAAGCATGACTGCCGGTACGCCCACTTCAAGTAAAGGTCTCATGATTTATCTACTTTATTGATAATATTTGTATCAAGTGGAAGGCAATATACAATGCTTTGGATGTGAGAATAAATTTTTAGGAAAAATTATTTTAAGTGGGGGGATGTGTAACGCATTGTACTATAAGTTGATCTATTCATTTCCTCACCCTTTTTAGGTGCGTAACTTTTGGGTAGCGGATTGACTAGATGTATGTACATTATCTTGTTTGTTTGCATAACGATTGTATTTCAAGCCTAAGAATTTGATTGTGAGTTTTGCTTACTGAACACAGCCCTTCTCGAAACCTCCGGCTAGTTCTAGAATAGTAATCACCTCGTCACCTCTTGTTTACCTTTGTTCTGATTGGTTGTTAATTGCTAAAGAGGTGTACCGAGAATATTCTCTTATGATTTACGTAATTCTTGTTCTGGATGATTCGACGAAATTTTGTATAAATAAGAATCTTAATTAGATTTAGAGAGAGTCAACATTGTTTTCCAGAGTCTACATTGAAACTCCAGTAATTGTACTATTGAGCCGTCCTACAAACATTGTAAAGTATAACCCTTTTGTTGGATTAAACAGTGTGCAATTGTTACTTGCGGACTTCGGATTTATTTTCTATGGACGAGTCGTGTGATTGGCTGTGAATATTTTTAATACCCCTAGACAAACAGAGCCTAACAGATTACCACCTCACCAGCAAATCTGTTACATTATTATTATTTTATTATTATTATTATTATTATTATTATTATTATTCTTAATGTAATTATTATAATTATTATTATTATGATTATTATTATTATCATACGTAATACCATTCATGTGGTCATTGCATGAAAAATATATAAAATGGCCTGCAGGACGGACGATCTGAGTATACACAATTACTCCTTATTATTATCCGTAGGAACCCTCAACCCGCTTTTCTGTTTTCTGCAGTGTGTGCAAGTCTGCAACAGCCACGTGTAATAAATTAAATGCTTTGAGTTATCGCTCGTCTTGGGCTAGCTGTACATCTAGGCAGTCTAGTGATGGGGGGTGGGTGATAAAACATGCAACACAGAGATAAGTGGAGAGAGAGAGAGAGAGAGAGAGAGAGAGAGAGAGGGGGGGGAGGGAGAGAGGAGAGAGAAGAGAGAGAGAGAGAGAGAGAGAGAGAGAGAGAGAGAGAGAGAGAGAGAGAGAGAGAGAGAGAGAGAGAGAGAGAGAGAGAGAGAGCGAAGAGAGAAATAAGGCTAGGAAAGAAACAGGAAATAGAGAACAGAGAGAAAAGAGAGAGAGGTGGTTCTGGAAAGAGAGACAAAGGAACAGAAAGAGGAAGAGAGATATATAAGGGAAGAGAGACACAGAGAGTGGCAGAGAGATAGAGAGAGAGATATAAAAAGAAAGAAAAAGAGAGAGTGAGAGAAAGAAAGAGAGAGAGAGAGAGAGAGAGAGAGAAAAGAGAGAGGGATAGAAGAGTAAGCCGATAGAGAGAAGAACGAGTAATTTTCAATGAGTAGGAACTCCAGTTCTAGTTGGACATAAACGGGCAGAAATAAAGAAACAAATAGAAGAAAAAGAAAGAAACGAATGAAGAACGAAAGGAAAAGACAAATAAAGAGAGAACAGAGAATGAGGGTATAATAATTTATATTTTAAATTTATGGAACCCTGGTCAAGTTGGGGATTAAAAACTGAAATAAAATAATTGTCAAAGCAGAACAAACAAATTAATCATTATAGGTTAAACAGAAAGAAAATGAGAGATAACAAAGAAAGGTGGAGAGGATAGAAAGAAGAAATAGTGAATTGGAAAGAACAAGATAAGAATTATAGAGAATAGAGACAGTGAGAGAAAACAAAAAGAACAGAGAGAAGAAAGAAGAAGGGTGAAAGAAATCGGGAGGAAGAAATAAATAAAGAGACAAATAATGATGGAGAGAGAGAAAGAGAAGACACGGGAGAGAAAATTGAAGTGAGGATTTGAACGACTAACTGGGAGAAAGGTAGAGGGAGAGAGAGAGAGGGAGACAGAGAAAAGAAGAGAGAGAAGGAGAGAGGAAGAGAGAGATGAAGAGAGAGAAAGAGAAAGAAAGATAAACAGAGAGGAAAGAAAGAGATAGGGAAAGAGATATATTTAGAGAGAGTGTGAGAGAGAAAGAGAGAGAGAGTGAAAGAGAAAAAAGAAGAGAGAGAAGGGAAGAGGAAGAGAGAGAGAGAGAGAAAGAGAGGAAAAAGAGAAAGAAGGGAGAAAGAGAAGAAAAAGAGAAAGAGAGAGAGAAAGAGAGAGAGAGAGGGAAGGATTAGTGGATCTCAAAAAGAGATGCGGGAGAGCGAAAGAGAGAGAGAGAGAGAGAGAGAGAGAGAGAGAGAAAGAGAAAGAGAGAGAGAGAGACAAAGAGAAAGAGAGAGAGAGAGCAAGATAGAGAGACGTAGGAAGATAGCAAGACAAACAGAGATAAAGAGAAATATATATAAATATATAATATATTAATTTTTCTCTTTATATATTATATATATAATATAGAAGCTAGAAAAAGAGGGTGGGGTATGAAAGAGCTAGGCTGAGAGAAGCGGAAATTAACTGATTGATGGATGAGTGCGAGTGGGATAGACAGACACAGAGGGAGACACGGAAAGAGAAGAGTATACATGTGTGTGTGTGTGTGTGTGTGTGTGTGTGTGTGCTGTTGGAATGTGCAGTTTTCCCGTACAATGGGAAACAGAGAGGAAACCCGTCACACAGGAGGCATATATATAATAATGTACTTCATGTTTGTCTTGCGCGGCGAGGCATTATATACTCCCGTTTGTCTTGCGCAGCTCTGACTCGAGTGGCGATCGTTGACCTCACGCAGATTATTGTGCTGTCGCTGAAAAACTCCAACCAAGAGGAAAATTTTACGGAGAGGGGATTAAGTAAAAATAAAAATAAACTGCTGCACATTGCATCAGATTCCAAGGCGTTTTTTCCTCCTTAGCTGTATTTTCACTTTATAAACACCATTCTTTTAAAGATGGTTTGGATTAGTGGATCTCAAAAAGAGATGCGGGAGAGCGAAAGAGAGAGAGAGAGAGAGAGAGAGAGAGAGAGAGAAAGAGAAAGAGAGAGAGAGAGAGAGAGAGACAAAGAGAAAGAGAGAGAGAGAGCAAGATAGAGAGACGTAGGAAGATAGCAAGACAAACAGAGATAAAGAGAAATATATATAAATATATAATATATTAATTTTTCTCTTTATATATTATATATATAATATAGAAGCTAGAAAAAGAGGGTGGGGTATGAAAGAGCTAGGCTGAGAGAAGCGGAAATTAACTGATTGATGGATGAGTGCGAGTGGGATAGACAGACACAGAGGGAGACACGGAAAGAGAAGAGTATACATGTGTGTGTGTGTGTGTGTGTGAAGACAGAAAGAGCAGCGCAGTAGACCGTCTGGGCAATACTCCCAGCGACCGCCGGTTTGAGTCTCATCATACTCAGCCTAAGGAACAGAGACAGGCTGGGGAAGGTGAAGGAGGGCAGCAACGGGAGGACGTGGGAGGAGGGGAGTAAGAGTATTATGTACCCCTCTCTGTACATGATGTGCATGTGATTTTATCCTGAGGGGTAACACCTTGCTGTAAAAACAGTTTAATGGGCAGATAAGCGATAGAACCGTAGTTAGATCCAGTAAGGGAGAGAGGCGATAGAAACGTAGTTAGATCCAGTAAGGGAGAGAGGCGATAGAACCGTAGTTAGATCCAGTAAGGGAGAGAGGCGATAGAACCGTATTTAGATCCAGTAAGTTAGAAAGGGACAGCCACAAACCTAGGTCTAGCTTAGACCAACAGATAAGACAAGTAGACAAAGACACATTTTTAGACAAATGACATGGACGGGGATCGAACCCGCACCTTCTACTCGGCACCCATCGCCTTGCCAAGGCGAAGACCAGTGTGCTTAACCACTCTGCTAGACCTAGGTTTGTGGCTGTCCCTTTCTAACCTATTTTCACCTTATTCCCTCAGTCGCTCGCATCATTATTTGGTCCCTAGGTCTAGCTCCGTCTGTTAAAGCCTCTATAGTTGTTGGCCTGCTTCTCTGTATCTTAGATCCAGTAAGGGAGAGAGGCGATAGAACCGTAGTTAGATCCAGTAAGGGAGAGAGGCGATAGAACCGTAGTTACATCCAGTAAGAGATTTAGGCGGTAGAACCGTAGTAACATCCAGTAAGGGAGAGAGGCGGTAGAACCGTAGTAACATCCAGTAAGAGATTTAGGCGGTAGAACCGTAGTAACATCCAGTAAGGGAGAGAGGCGATAGAACCGTAGTTACATCCAGTAAGAGATTTAGGCGGTAGAACCGTAGTAACATCCAGTAAGGGAGAGAGGCGATAGAACCGTAGTTACATCCAGTAAGAGATTTAGGCGGTAGAACCGTAGTAACATCCAGTAAGAGATTTAGGCGATAGAACCGTAGTAACATCCAGTAAGGGAGAGAGGCGATAGAACCATAGTTAGATCCAGTAAGGGAGAGAGGCGATAGAACCATAGTTAGATCCAGTAAGGGAGAGAGGCGATAGAACCGTAGTTAGATCCAGTAAATGTGACTGACGTTCTTCTATTGTCAGCCCACACTGGCAGCGCTAGGGTTAACAGTTGCTCTACTCTCAGTAAATGTGACTGACGTTCTTCTATTGTCAGCCCACACTGGCAGCGCTAGGGTTAACAGTTGCTCCACCCCCAACAAGGGTGGTTGTGAAAACAAAGGCGTCTCAAAATCCAAGGCAAAGTCACAGAAGTGAACTAAAATGTGCAAGAAGAGTCAAAGTAAGCTCCGCTCTTGAACACCTTCGCGTCGCATGCGCACTAACTTATTCTTTAAAACAAACAAACAAACACACACACAAACAATAACAAAACAAAACAAAACAAAACATTTCTTCGCTCTTTCAAAAATTAAAATTAATTCTGCGACGGTTTCTATTGCTGATAGCCGTGCCTTTAACTCCTTGCACATTCTACATGATTCTAGTTGTACACACAATTTTCTGGCACAGTGAGACGTGAAAAACAGACTTCCACGTGAAACAGACAAGTCCACGTAGGTTTTACAAGAATACTTTTATTTGTAAAGATTACAAAATGTATATGAAATACAAAGCACGTCGTGAGCAGTCTTGGACAACGTACTCCAACAGGAATGTTACAGTTACAGCAAAATAGTTGGCGCCATTGAGCGGGAAAATTAACCACATTGAGATGGAATTGGAGTGGGAAATCAAATATACATATATAATAATTATTTTATAATATAATATAAAATAATATAAAAAAATATAATGGAATTTAAGTATAATTATTATAGAAAAAAAACTCGGATAAATAACTCCAAAAATAATAAATTTGAGCTTTTACTTAAAATCAAAGAATGCTGCAAATGGACAGAAAGATTGTTTGTGAGTATCTGAGTCATATCTCTCTCTCTCTCTCTCTCTCTCTCTCTCTCTCTCTCTCTCTCTGTCTCTCTCAGTCTCAGCTGTTCATTTTCTCGTTCTCCCTCTTCTATTTCACTTTTTTTTCCTGATTTTTATTTGCTTCATATTTTGCCCTCTATCCCTCTGCCGTTCTTTTCTAATTCCATCACCCTTCCTCCCTCGTTCTATCTTTCTCATCGCTGCTCCTCAATTCTCTATTTTTTCCCCCTTCTTCTTTCCTCCCCCTCTAAATGATATCGCAATCCGCGCCAAACCGTAAAATTCAGTTCTCTATTTCGTTACAGTCACGTCTCATTCCATACCCCCTCCCCTCTCCCTCTCCCTCCCCCCACCCTCTCTAAGTGATTGTATAACCCTTGCGAAAGCGTAAAAGGAAAACTCTATGCTTTGTGCTCGATTGCCCCACTATTTTACAGCATATTAATCATAATTATTACAACCATTAACAATGTCCAGGTACTATATCTAACATGGAGCTCATTCGTTGAACTGTTATACAGCATATGAATCATAATTATTACAACCATTAACAATGTCCAGGTACTATATCTAACATTGATCTCATTCGTTGAACTGTTGTACAGCATAAAATTATTAATCAAATTAGAAGCCATTGAGAGGATGTTGAGGCACGAGATTTGACAGACTCAGGACGTGTGAATTGAACCCGCGTGCTATTATCACTGAGTTGTGTGCCTTGCTTCCTAAATCACATGCTCTACCATAAAATGTCAAGAAAGTGGTCCAACCTTTGACAACCTTTCAAAAATGCATCTTTATGAAACGATGATTAACCACATAATGTTACACGAACTTCAACACGAAGTTAAAATAAATGTTACACGTCTTCAGGGAGTTGAATAAGTACAGAGCACCTCTTAGCTAATTGGAAAGATTATATAATAATAATTTTCTATCGCCAGCCATTTCTCTCTCTCCCTCTCTCTCTCACTCTCTCTCTCTCTCTCTCTCTCTCTCTCTCTCTCTCTCCCTCTCTCTGTCTTCCATTATGCCTCCCTCTGTCTCTGTCTGTATGTCTGTCTCACTCTCTTCAACCATCCGATGCAGTGTCAGTTCACATCAACTATATATATTACACTATTACAGCGCATTGTTATATTCTCAGCATTTGTGCAAGAAATAGACCTAGATCTACGAAGGTGTACACTTTATAAATAAACTCAGAAGCCTATCTAATAGATTTTGAAGAATTGAGCATTAGCTTCAAGTTTAACATGTTTATACCCGTTTGGGTGAGAGATATACCAACTAACTAACTCTGATCACAAAAATATATATCTATGTCCAAACTAAATTGTACAGTTCATGGTATTTCACAAGAATGTCTTCAATGGTTAAAAATGTTTACACAATATTTAAAAAAGCACAAAACAAAACAAAAACAGAACAACAACAACAACAATTTTACATCTATTATACAACATTGTAAAAATATGTATACCATTCATTGTGATTCGTTTGTAGAGATACAATTTTTATCTGCAGTTTCCCAAACCTTTTTTCAAGTTTGTAATGTTATTTCCCCACATTATTGACTACTCTGATTCAAACAAACATAACCATCCTCATAATTATGCAAAGATAGTTAAGAAAAACACGTAAAAATCTCTCTGACACCACATGCTTTAAAAAACCCATCTATGTTCAATACTCTTTTAATTTCACACAATAAGCAAAAAATTATTAGACATTTTTTTTAATAGTGTACCATGTATCACATTCATTAGTGTTAAAATTGATCTAGATTTTAATTATTTTAAAGCTTAAACTGCCTACTTTGACTAATGTAAATATTTTCACAATTTCAGTTAGCATTATTTGCTGTAAAAGGCATAGTGTATATAAAGTTCTGCAAATAAAGGACCATTGTTGTTTTTTTTTCTGTTTTAGGAAGTGTTTGATCTGGGTTTTTTCCCTAGAGGTCTCTGTCGTTTTCCTCAGAGATTTATGTGGTTTTCTTCAGATGTTAATGTGGTTTTCTTTAGATCCATTAATTTTGTGAAAGTCCAAGTGGTTCTTTTTGTGGTTTTCTATAGGGCGCTCCTCATGGTGTTCCATGTAATTTTCTATGTGGTTTTATATGGGGGTTTCAATGTGGTTCTCTATGTGGTTTTATATGGGGGTTTCAATTTGGTTCTCTATGTGGTTTTCAATTTGGTTCTCTATGTGGTTTTATATGTGGTTCCCTATCTGGTTTTCTATGTGGTTTTATATGTGGTTCTCTATGTGGTTTTCTATGTGGTTCTCTATTTGGTTCTCTATGTGGCTTTCTATATGGTTTTCAATGTGGTTCTCTATGTGGTTTTATATGGGGGTTTCAATGTGGTTCCCTATCTGGTTGCCTAAATCGTTCTCTATGTGTTTGTCTGTATGCTTGCCTACGTAGATCTTTATGATGTTTTCTATGTGATTCTCTTGGCTTACAGTTGTCTATGTGTTTTTAATGTGTTCTTTTTGCAGTTCTCTGTGTGGCTGTTTACGTGGGTTTCCTTGTGTAGTATGTGGCTGTCTAGATCGTTGTCTATGTGTAGTATGTGGCTGTTTACATGGTTTCTTTAATGCGAGGCAGCTGGTTCTATACGTGGTTGTCTACGTGGTTTTCTTCATGCGGCGTAGCTGGTTCTATACGTTGTGGTTGTCTACGTGGTTTTCTTCATGCGGCGTAGCTGGATGTAGCACAAGATGAGCAGGATGAGGGACATCCCGGCGAGAGCCACGTAGTTCTGCCAGAAGTCCCAGGTCGTCTCGTAGTCCATGTCCGAGCGGTCCAGGCGGGAGTTGGCGTCGAAGCTGCATACACAGGTACAGGATTGTCAGGGGAGTGAGGGGTGTGGGGGTGACAGGTACGTTTAAGAGAAAGCTGTCCTATTTAATTGGGAAATCGCGTTAAAACGGGTACCAAGTTTGATTGAAATATTGAAATAATTCCACAATACATAGTAAACCATTTCTGGTAATGTTTTTGCTTCTCTTTTCTTAGATTTTACACTAATCTCTTGAAGTCAACTGCACTGGACTTATTTTCAGAAATGCTTTCAAAATGCTTTTTGCATATCTTTACTTTGGATATATGAAGAAATATTTATAATATTTGAAAAATTGAAAAAAAAAAAAAACTTAGAATAACTAGACTAAAGTACAGCACCATTGAAAGATAATAAGCTCAAGGTTGTTGTAGTATATTCACTTTAAATATCTTATAACAGTTCGAAATAAAAGTTCAGGAATCCATACCTTTCCTGGCTTGGTATTATCATTTGTAGAAGAGAAGAAAACTAATAATATGGTTTTTGGATGAGAGCTTACCAGGCAGTTGCGTTACAGAATTCTCTGTCTTTGAACTCGATGATGTAGAGAGCCTGCAACAAACAAACAACAATTAGTATGGCACGGTCAGTGCAAGGAAGCAATTCTCTATATTGATATTTAAAGTTTAAAGTTTTTTTTATTCTCTTTGTAAAGTTATTATATGAAGGCAACAAAACATTTGTACCAACTTCTTAATTCAATGCAGAGGTCTACATGATGTAAAATAATTGATTTCTTCCACCCATCAAAGGTTAGATGAAGATGATTGATTAAAGTGGGATACTAATTAACGTTACCCTTCCCTAAATCTATGACTTTATTATTTAGGTTAGGTATTTTAGTAGTTCCAATTGCTTGGAACATGTATACATTATCATAGTGTTAGTATGGAAAAGACAACACCTGTGCCAAGGGAAGCAACAGTGTTTAATTTTTGTCATAACCCTCCTTTTACGTGATAGCATCCCTTGGGGTTTATTTAACTTTGTAAAACAAGCTTCCCCAAAACAACCCAAACCACGAATTGTATAGATAAAATAAAAAATAAAAAACCTCACACATTTTACTGAGGCAATATTGCAAAAAGAGTTGTGTGCTATCAACGTAGACTGTTTCTGCGTTTGTTTGTTAGTCCAAGTAGATGTGCCGCCTTACCGTCATGCCGTACTTGAAAATACTGAAGTACTGTAACCAACTGAGCCAGTCCCCAATAGAGTCAAACTGGATGAGGAAGCCTCCAAACAACTGCAAGGAAATCGTAAACAAAAAATCCTTAATGTATACAAATATTGTTTGGAAACATTTCAGAATAAAAGAGACATGGAAGAAACGATGCAGAGATTTAGCTGATCTTTGATTCATGCAAACATTAAGTTTCTTGCTCATTTGGCGGGGGGGGGGGGAGAAGGGGGGGACGGAGGGGGGTTTGTTTGTGATGGGGGGGGGGGGGGGGAGAAGGGGAGAAGTGAGGTGGGGGGAACAGTGTTGGTGGCGGGGACTAAATGCATTAAGTTTTCTGCTCGTTAGTCCGGACACCTCTCAAAGGCCCTGGGCTATTCAACAAAGACTTCACTATCTTTCTCTGTATCTGAAATTTATATGTTAGATGTAGGACCATAAGGACCCCACACTATCACAGAATGGCTTCAGTCATAACGAGATCATTGAAGGAGAGACTCAGTGTCAGCTGGAACACATAGTAATCTCTGACATTACCTCCCTCCCCTCTATACCACCCTTCCTTCAGTCTATACCCCCTCCCTCTGACGCCTAATCTAATACTCTGACAGGCTTGAGAGAAAAGGTGTGCGCTGCACCACAGAGACCAGTCTGATGAGAGGCAAACACAGAGCTACACACATGATCTAGAATCTCAGGTAGTTTACCTACTATCACCCCTAGTCAAACCCCCACATCCCCCACACCCACACAACACCTCATACATCCACACCCACACCCAGACATCCTCCACACAACACCTCATAGACCCACACCCACACACCCCCTACACTCCACACATCTCATACATCCACATCCACACATCCCCTACACCTCACACCTGCATAGACCCACATACACCCACACCCCCACACCCCACCCCCACGCAACACCTCATACACCCACACCCACACACCCCCCCCCGCACCCCCCCATCCCCCCCCCCCCCCCCCCCCCCCACAGCCACACCTCATACACCCACACCCACACACCCCCCACAGCCACACAAGCCCAGCCACACCCACACATCCCCCACACCCACACAAGTCCTCATACACCCACCCACACACATCCACACCCACACCCACACAACCTCTCATACACCCACAAAACCTCTCATACATCCACACCCACACATCCCCCACACCCACACAACCTCTCATACACCCACACCCACACATCCCCCACACCCACACAACCTCTCATACATCCACACCCACACATCCCCCACACCAACACAACCTCTCATACACCCACATCCACACATCCCCCACACCCACACAACCTCTCATCCACCCACACCCACACATCCCCCACCCACACAAGGCCACCTATACCCACACCCACACAAGCCCAGCCACACCCACCCCCACGCCCCCACACATCACCGACCATCATGAGGACGTATGAGAGCGCCAGTGTGAGCTGCGCCACGGAGAACACCCGGATGAGCGAGCTGAGCAGGAAGCAGAGGCAGGCGGCCGCCAGGCACGTCATGAACAGGCACAGCATGAACAGGAAGAAGTTGTCTGCCCCTGGACGCAGGTCTGGGTGAAAAAACAAGCGGTCGGGTTGTTCTTGTCATATTTGTATTGTTGAAGAAAAAGATAACAGGGATGCATGGGATGATAATGATAATGATAATGATGATGGTGATCGTGATGATAATGATGATGGTGATGGTAATGGTGATGATGATGGTGATGATGATGATGATGGTCACCGTGATGATTATGATGATGATGATGGTAATGTTGATGGTGATGATTATGATAATGATGATGGTAATGGTGATGGTGATGATTATGATAATGATGATGGTAATGGTGATGATTATGATAATGGTGATAGTGATTGTGGTGATAATGATGATGATGATGACAATGGTGATGATTATGATGATAACAATAACAACAACAACAACAACAACAACAACAACAACAACAACAACAACAAAAACTGCAACAACAATAACACTAACAAGAACACGAACAACAACAACGACAATAACAATAAAAACACAAACACAACAACAACACAACAACACCACCACCACCAACAACAAAAACAACAACAACAACACCACCACAACAACAACAAGAACAACAACAAACCCAATAATGACAGAAAGTCACTGACCCACAGAGAAGTAGACGATGCAGGACATGAGGATGGCGGGCACCATGCGCAGCGGGATGATGTCGAAGACGAGCTTGACGATGAAGTAGCTGGACACTCGGTAGAAGCCGCTCATGTTCTCGTGCCTGGGCAGGACGGGGCAGCGTTAGTTAGTCTTAGGACGGGGCAGCGTTAGTTAGTCTTACTTTCATACACACTGGGGCAGGACGGGGCAGCGTTAGTTAGTCTTAGGACGGGGCAGCGTAGTTAGTCTTACTTTCATACACACTGGGGTAGGACGGGGCAGCGTTAGTTAGTCTTACTTTCATACACACTGGGGTAGGACGGGGCAGCGTTAGTTAGTCTTACTTTCATACACACTGGGGTAGGACGTGGCAGCGTTAGTTAGTCTTACTTTCATACACACTGGGGTAGGACGGGGCAGCGTTAGTTAGTCTTAGGACGTGGCAGCGTTAGTTAGTCTTACTTTCATACACACTGGGGCAGGACGGGGCAGCGTTAGTTAGTCTTACTTTCATACACACTGGGGCAGGACGGGGCAGCGTTAGTTAGTCTTAGGACGTGGCAGCGTTAGTTAGTCTTAGGACGTGGCAGCGTTAGTTAGTCTTAGGACGTGGCAGCGTTAGTTAGTCTTAGGACGGGGCAGCGTTAGTTAGTCTTACTTTCATACACACTGGGGCAGGACGGGGCAGCGTTAGTTAGTCTTAGGACGGGGCAGTGTTAGTTAGTCTTACTTTCATACACACTGGGGTAGGACGGGGCAGCGTTAGTTAGTCTTAGGACGAGGCAGCGTTAGTTAGTCTTACTTTCATACACACTGGGGTAGGACGGGGCAGCGTTAGTTAGTCTTACTTTCATACACACTGGGGCAGGACGGGGCAGCGTTAGTTAGTCTTAGGACGGGGCAGCGTTAGTTAGTCTTACTTTCATACACACTGGGGTAGGACGGGGCAGCGTTAGTTAGTCTTACTTTCATACACACTGGGGTAGGACGGGGCAGCGTTAGTTAGTCTTACTTTCATACACACTGGGGTAGGACGGGGCAGCGTTAGTTAGTCTTAGGACGGGGCAGCGTTAGTTAGTCTTACTTTCATACACACTGGGGCAGGACGGGGCAGCGTTAGTTAGTCTTAGGACGGGGCAGCGTTAGTTAGTCTTACTTTCATACACACTGGGGTAGGACGGGGCAGCGTTAGTTAGTCTTATCTTACTTTCATACACACTGGGGTAGGACGGGGCAGCGTTAGTTAGTCTTACTTTCATACAACTGGGGTAAGGACGGGGCAGCGTTAGTCTTACTTTCATATACTTTCATACACACTGGGGTAGGACGGGGCAGCGTTAGTTAGTCTTACTTTCATACACACTGGGGTAGGACGGGGCAGCGTTAGTTAGTCTTACTTTCATACACACTGGGGTAGGACGGGGCAGCGTTAGTTAGTCTTACTTTCATACACACTGGGGTAGGACGGGGCAGCGTTAGTTAGTCTTACTTTCATACACACTGGGGTAGGACGGGGCAGCGTTAGTTAGTCTTACTTTCATACACACTGGGGTAGGACGGGGCAGCGTTAGTTAGTCTTACTTTCATACACACTGGGGTAGGACGGGGCAGCGTTAGTTAGTCTTACTTTCATACACACTGGGGTAGGACGGGGCAGCGTTAGTTAGTCTTACTTTCATACACACTGGGGTAGGACGGGGCAGCGTTAGTTAGTCTTACTTTCATACACACTGGGGTAGGACGGGGCAGCGTTAGTTAGTCTTACTTTCATACACACTGGGGTAGGACGGGGCAGCGTTAGTTAGTCTTACTTTCATACACACTGGGGTAGGACGGGGCAGCGTTAGTTAGTCTTACTTTCATACACACTGGGGTAGGACGGGGCAGCGTTAGTTAGTCTTACTTTCATACACACTGGGGTAGGACGGGGCAGCGTTAGTTAGTCTTACTTTCATACACACTGGGGTAGGACGGGGCAGCGTTAGTTAGTCTTACTTTCATACACACTGGGGTAGGACGGGGCAGCGTTAGTTAGTCTTACTTTCATACACACTGGGGTAGGACGGGGCAGCGTTAGTTAGTCTTACTTTCATACACACTGGGGTAGGACGGGGCAGCGTTAGTTAGTCTTACTTTCATACACACTGGGGTAGGACGGGGCAGCGTTAGTTAGTCTTACTTTCATACACACTGGGGTAGGACGGGGCAGCGTTAATTAGTCTTACTTTCATACAGACTGGGGTAGGACGGGGCAGCGTCAGTTAGTCTTACTTTCATACAGACTTTGGTAAGAGGAAAACAGGAGTCTCTGTTGTGCAGATTCCTTGATTGCTATGAGAGGCGGGCTGGTTTAGTCAGTAGAGGCCACGACTTGCAATACGGTAGCTTGGTTCGAATCGCTACCCCCTTCTTTATTTCCAATGGTGGGTCGGTGTAAGTATAACCAAATGGAAATCCTCGCTTTGCCACAGCTTGTAGCAGACGCTTGTCTTGGGACCCGTCCGCGAGTAATTCTAGTTACTGGTGATAGACTTTTCGAAACAGATAAACAAAATCAGACGAACGATACGTTGCCGTCACATTGCGCAGCCTTAGAGCAGTACCCACACAGTTTCGAAGGGCATAGAACAATCTATTTATGTCCTTAGTCTGACAGGTTTGTTTTGTTTTGTTGCTTAACGTCCAACGTTAGCAATGTATAAGATATTTGTGAACGAGCCCCAAGACTGATTTCTGACAATTGTACGTCCTGCCCCTCTGAGACAAGGCGGGGAGACATTGAGTTTTGCCTCAGCCAGTCACGTTGAACTGACATCGACCCCGCTAGTCCGGACAAGAAGATTTGAAACTCAAACTGCGGACCTTCCCATCTGGAGGCCAACCCTTCATCACTTGAGCACGTTCGCCCCCCCCCCCCCAAACCCCTTTACATCTGACAGTTGTATAATTAATCGTCCCCTAGTGTTGATAGAACTTGGACTTGAGTTCTGTCCCCTCGCTAGTCTACTTTCGGACTGAGTGGCGATAAGAAAAAGAACCATCGTACCAGCTAGATAACAAATTGTACAGCGATTCTCACATGAAAAGTTTCCTCTCGTTAATGAAGATTTCCACAGCGGACATGTTGAAAAACAGCTGGTTCATGATGAGGAAGAAGAGAACGCCTTCCCTGTGGAGTAGAAACAAACATCACTGTATATATTATTACCAGATTTTATGAGTTGTAAAATTAATATGGATTTCGACGTATACTTTTTTTTACGAAGACATTAAAATCGATCTTGCACAGTTTACGAATCACAAGTCACCCAAAAAAAAAAATCAAAAAAAAAATTACGAAATGAAACCCCAGAAAGAAAAACAAAAGTGTAATGTAAAAATGAATAGAAGAAGCAATAAAATATAACTTAATCCTGACGACGATTGTGTGCTTGCGTGTGTGTGTGTCTGTGTGTGTCTGTCTGTGT
>RQTK01000142.1:687624-719823 GCA_003991915.1 Elysia chlorotica
GTGTGTGTGTGTGTCTGTGTGTGTGTGTGTGTGTCTGTGTGTGTGTCTGTGTGTGTGTGTGTGTGTGTGTCTGTGTGTGTCTGTGTCTGTGTGTGTCTGTGTGTATGTGTGTATCTCTGTGTGTGTGTCTGTGTGTCAGTGTGTGTGTGCCTGTGTATGTGTGTGTGTGTCTGTGTGTCTCTGTGTGTGTGTCTGTGTGTCTGTGTGTGTCTGTGTGTGTGTGTGTGTCTGTGTCTGTGTGTGTGTCTGTGTGTCTGTGTATGTGAGTGTCTGTGTGTGTGTGTGTGTCTGTGTATGTGTGTGTGTGTGTGTGTGTGTGTGTGTCTGAGTGTGTGTGTGCGCTCACCTGTCCGCAGCGTCCCTGTCGGTGGAGGAGCCGAGCTGCCAGAAGATGGCGGAGATCAGGATGGAGAACAGCAGGGAGGAGCCGATCTGGGGAGTACAGGTAGCATCACAGGTAACATTACAGGTAACATTACAGGTAACATTACAGGTAACATTACAGGTAACATTACAGGTAGCATCACAGGTAACATTACAGGTAACATTACAGGTAACATTACAGGTAACATTACAGGTAACATTACAGGTAGCATTACAGGTACAGTGGAAGTACAGGTAACATTACAGGTAACATTACAGGTAACATTACAGGTAACAGTGGAATTACAGGTAACATTACAGTTACAGTGGAAGTACAGGTAACATTATAGTTATAGTGGAAGTACAGGTAATATTTACACATTTACAGTTAGACTGGAAGTACAGGTAACATTACAGTTACAGTGGAAGTACAGGTAACATTACAGGTAACAATGAAAGTACAGCTATCATTAGAGGTAACAATTGAAATACAGAGTACATTGTAGGTAACAACGGAGGTACAGGTAACATTACAGCCAACCGTGAAAGTACAGGTAACATTACAGCCAACCGTGAAAGTACAGGTAACACTTACACCTGCAAGTGGAAGTACAGGTAACAGTGAAAGTACAGGTAACATTACATGTAACAGTAGAGCTAACAAGTAGAGCCAACATTACGGGTAGCAAGGAAATTACAAATAACATAACAGATAACAATGGAAGTACAGATAACATTACAGGTAGCGATGGAAGTACAGGTAAGATTTCAGGTAACCGCGGAATTAGTTACATTACAGATAAAAGTAACAGTATATGTTACATTACAATTAACAATGGAAGTAGTAGAGGAATTACAGGTACCTTTACAGGTAACAGTTGAAAAACAGGCAAAAGTAGAAGTGCATGTAACACTGGAGGTACAGGTAACAGTGAAAGTACAGGTAAAATTGAAAGTACAAATAACGATGGAGGTAAGAGTGGAAGTAACAGTGGAGATTAAGAGGAAAGTGGAAATAGAGGTAATGTAACAGTCGAAATACAGAACATAATGTTAGTACATGTAACAGTGGAAGTAAATGTAGCAGTCCAGGTAGCAAAGAAACTACAGGTAATAGTTGAGTAAATGGGAAATACAGGAAACATTAGAAGTAACAGTGGAGGTACAGGTAACAGTGAAGGTACAGGTAACAGTGGAGATAACAAAGTAAGTACAGGTCATAGTGCAGGTGACAATAAAAGTACAGATAACAGTAGATGAGCATGTAACAGTGAAGTTACAGGTAACAATGAAGTGTTAGAGGTAACAGTGGAGACACGTGTAACTGTAGAGTCAAAAGTTATAGTGGAGGCACAGGTAACAGAGGAAGTACAGGTAACAGTGGATGTAATAATGTAAATGCTAGTCATAGTGCTGGTGACAGTAAAAGTATAGATAACAGTGGAGGCACATGAAACTGTGAAGGCACAGTGGAGATAGAGGTGACAGTGGAAATACAGGTGACAGTGGAAATACAGGTGACAGTGGAAATAGAGGTGACAGTGGAACTGCAGGTTACAATGGATGTACAAGTGACAATGGAAATATAGGTGACAATGGATGTACAAGTGACAATGGAAATACAGGTGACAATGGATGTACAAGTGACAATGAAAATATAGGTGACAATGGATGTACAAGTGACAATGGAAATACAGGTGACACTGGATGTACAGGTAACAATGGAAATATAGGTGACACTGACAGTGGAAGTACAGGTGACAATGGAAATACAAGTGGCAATGGATGTACAAGTGACAATGGAAATATAGGTGACAATGGATGTACAAGTGACAATGGAAATATAGGTGACAATGGATGTACAAGTGACAATGGAAATATAGGTGACAATGGATGTACAGGTAACCATGCACGTAACAGTCGAATTGCGGGTGACTGGGAGTGCAGGTAATAGTGAAAGTACAATTGTAAGAGTTAAAGCTCGGGTCGGAGATATGATGACATTGTCTCAGCCATATACATTGTACTGTGCACTGAGACCAACTCAAAAAGGAAATCTAGTACGTCCTGAAGCACACTTAGAAAACGAACACTGTTGAGTTGAGGCTGGCGACTTACCGTTATCCCCGCCGTGGCTGGGTTCCGGACCAGATTCCTGACAGAGCGCAGGGCAAGAACCCCGACCTGGGACATGAGGAGACGTTGGTGAGTGTGAGTGAGTATGTATGGGGTGCTCGGCAGGAGCATTGTTATGTTTAAATCTTGTATGGTTCAAAATTATGGCTGTAAAAAGTGTGTTCTTGGTCTAGGATTTCTAAGAAAATGTGAAAAGGACATTTAAAAAGAAATCAAATATGTTTTTAAGTGAGTAATAACAGTTTTTGTTTGTATGTCCAAACACACCTAGGATTACATAGTTACAGTCAAGTCACACGGTCTTTTTTAAAACGGTAGTTCAATTGTTACTGTGCCGTACTTAATCGAATTCTATTTTTTAAAGGACCTTTTTCTCCAGCTATTGGAGTGCTCAACGCCTCGGAGACCTAATATGGTTACCGAAAATTAGTCCATGGAATTGGTGTTATTTGTTACATGTGTGGGCACCCCTATTATTTTGCTAAAATTATAAAGCTACTGTATCGAAAGTAATGTAAGTAAGATACATTTTCATGTGTATTTGGGTTTTTCACTATGATCTTACTAAACTAGCTAAGAAGATATTAAGTCTTAGACTGCTCTACTTTATGAATCGCAAAGTTTTATTTCCTACAAAAAAGTTCTGTAAACTCTTTAGTAAAAAACCACCACAGTTTAACGTACACTAATCTTGATTAGGCATCAACATGTAACAGTCAAACTGTTTAACCATTGTCACTAGATCTACGTACAAGAACATGTCGACTTTTCTATTTTATCAAATCATGTTGCGGCCTGCAGAAATATTTAGAAAAAATCAAAGGGAGCCTGGTTTTTTTTCCTACTGTCATTTCTTGAAATGTAACAAATATGTTACATCAAGTTCTTAAACACAATGTAGGGTGGTAGTTTGACTTACTATAATACTGTGCAAACAAAGCTAAGTGCGAGGTAAATTTAATACGTTTACAACAATAGTCAAATCGCAGTCTATAAAAGAAACATAGTTATCCTATTTTGATTTGTTTAATACAATCGTGTAGGCCGATTGTATTTGATTAACTTGGACAATAATGTAGTAGGAGCCATTTGTTCTTCTCGTCTGTAGACTTGAGTTCAATGGAGGCAGAGAGACAGACAGACAGACAGACAGAGACACAGAAAGACAGAGAGAGACAGACAGAGGCAGTCAGACAGACAGAGACAGAAAGAGAGACAGTCAGAGAGACTGACGGAAAAACGTAGACGGAGTAAGACATAAAGTCGAAAGTGCCATTCATACATAACATTACTACAGGGACATGATGTCTCGCCCCCTCTTTATTATTATTTTTATTATTAATATTTTTATTATTATTATTATTATTATTATTATTATTATTATTATTATTATTATTATTATTATAAGAATCATTATTTTTCACGTTGTTATTATGGTACGTTTTTGCTGTAGAGGTTTTACAGTTGTTTTCTTTCAACGCGCATGTTTTCACTATGTATTTTATCATGAAGTGCTCAGTGTGAGCAAGATTTACCAGGGCAGTAACGCTTACCTGTCGTCCAAACGATGTTGCGTAGTCAATCTTGTCATGCCTGGTTCCCTTGTTGCCCCCATTGGATTCGAACTGGGAGAAAATGGCTTTAGCCTCGCTCTGGAGACTTTAGAGCGAGGCCACCGGAATCAGGAAAAAAATATCAATACAGTTAAGTTAAGGGGCGTGTAAATGGTTAAATTGGAACCAGTGTACTTTCTGGGTTTTTCTACTGTTTCCAGGTGACGAGACACGGACCAGTATTTGGAGTCCGAACCTTAGACTTGTTACTTATCCATCCCGAGCCCAAGCTACTGCCTTAGCCCACACCCTTACTAGCGTACCTCCATTGAAAAAATAAAATGTTTTACCCTTTTTGTTTCTTCACAGGGCTTTAACATTCATAAGTTTTCAAATCATACCTTACGGCCATTACAAAAAGGCCCGTTTGAAAAAAAAAACTTTATTTTTCTATTCAGCTACATTATAATCCACTTTGCCTGATCAACCCTAAAACGCCACCCTAAATTTTTTTAGAGATGCGTGGGTGTGGTAGCCCTGGGGTCGAACACCGGCTTCCGGCACAGGAGGTTCGTGGTTCGAGTCCTGGCGATCTCGCCCCCTACTGGTTGATTCGGTGTCAGTTTAATGTGACTGGCTAAGACAGAAGCCATGGTATTCCTGGCCTGTCTCGAGTGTGGCAGCACATAATATCGTCAGACGTCAATCTTGGGGCCTGTCCAAAATATAGCCTATAGAAGGCTGACCTTCAAGGTTAAACTATCTCAACTGAAATAATACGTCTGTTTACAATTATACTATAATGTCCAAAATGCTGTCCCTATTTCCCCACCCTGCCAACCCTGACAGACAGACCTCTGGTTCCACTGCGACTTCTGGAACCCCTCCACCAGCTTGTCGTGTTGGCTCACAGGCTCGCCTGCGGATGGAATAAAAAAAAGTCAAAAAAAGTCCAAATGTTAGTTAACATTTATGTTGATAATCTACTTTTAGCCTTGCACAATCCACTTTAAACAAATTTTAACGAAAAATAGAATGTTTAAAGTTTTATTATAATTTCTCTATTGGAGTTGTCTGCCACACCAAAAGATGCCTTTTATAAACAATACAAACGTTGCTAAAAACGATTGGCAAAACCAAAGCAAAATGGAGAGTTTCTATAACGTTTCCCAGTTTAGGACGATGCCCTCTCCCCACAAAATTTCCAGTCCTCTCTCCATCATACAATTTCCCAGTGCTCTTTCCATCATACAATTTTTCAGTGCTCTCTCTATCACACAATTTTTAAGTCTTTATATAACACAATGGGCCAGTGGTGTTTCCACTGCTGTAACAGAATCTAGAAAGAATAACAAAGATTGTAAAAAACGGATCTAGCTCCGACATCTCTGTGTGTTTGCACACCGCCTGACGCGCATAAGGTCACGGTTAAGTCATCCGCACTTGTCGCGCTGATCACAAAGTCTATGTGTTACTATAAATAGCCCTGCAGTGTGTGTGTGGTACTATCAAAAGCGGAAAGCCTGCAGTGTGCATGTTACTATAAATAGCCGTGTGGTCACTCACTGTCCAGGTCCTCGTCCACCGCCTGGTCGTCCGCCAGGGCCCGCAGGTCGCCGTTGATGACGTCAAGGAAGAAGTCGGGAGGGTTGTTGTGCTCCTGGCATGTGAAACCTGGGACAGGGAGGGGGATAGAAGGAGGGGGAGGGAGAGAGACAGAGGGAGAGAGATAGAGAGGGAGAGAGTAGAGAATTGAGGGAGAAATATTGGGGGAGAGAGATAGAGGGAGATATAGAAGGGTGTGTACATTGTGTTTATAGTTCGCTTCCCAAACATGGAGTGGGCACGCGCCTGGATTGTGGGTTTGCGTTCAGATCATCATCTAGCTGTTACATCTTCACTCTTTTTTTTACATAAAACATCAAGCATACTTTGTATACGCTGTTTTTTCCCCGCTACCATGTAAAGTGTATTTTATAAAACTTGCATTTTTTATATACCGTAAAACATACTCTCACATTATGTTGTATACCATAAGCATACCTATATCGCTGCAATAGGAATATGGTATACCATGAGTATACCTATATCACTAGATAAGAATACATGTATTGTATACCATGAGTATACCTATATCGTAAAGATCGTATACCTCATGTCCTAAAATGAGCATAACCGGCCCGTGATACACAGATTTGTATACCATGAGTAAACCATGAGTATACCGATACGGTGAGGGGGCCGTTACCTTGTGTCTGAAAGAAGTCGAGCGCCTGCCTGGCCGGCCCGTGGTACACCGTGACGCCCTGGGACAAGAGCAGCAGGTTGTCGAACAGGCGGTAGATGGAGAAGCGCGGCTGGTGGATGGAGAAGATGATGGTGCGACCTTTCCGCGACAGTCTGGCGAAATAACAGAGAAATGCGAGAATCATCGCCATATTAGTATTTTCTGGTGCGACTTTTCCGCGACAGTCTGGAGAAATTAATAACCCAAAATGCGAGAATCATCGTTGTATCAATCAATGTTTGATGGTGCGACCTTTGAGCAACATATTGTGAGCAAAGTAAATAAAATATGGTTTCTTAAAGGCCATCGTCGGCAAATAGACTATATCGCGGACGGGGCCCCAAAGTCGGCTATATGGCTTAGAGAAGCGTGTATATAACAACGAACTGCCAAATATTTGACTTGGCTAAGGACGCCTGATATATTATGACTGAGAGCAGTCCACAGTATGACTTAGAGAAAATCCTTGTATGACTAAGAGAAGCTATTGAGAAGCCCACTGTACGACTTAGAGAAAATCCTTGTATGACTAAGAGAAGCTATTGAGAAGCCCGCTCTATGAGTACTAAGAGAATCCATTATTGGTCTTAGAACAGCTCACTGCATGCCTTAGATAATCTATTATTCGACACTGAGAAGCCCAGCTGTACGGCTGTATATATGGTTCTTAGAGAAATCAAACTTGTTACAGACAGGCTTTTTTCTTGTGCTGATTTATATTTTGTTTTCGTCTTTTGTTCTGACTAAAAGGCGTGTCCTGGATCTAGGCTTGTCTTACTTCTACCTTTCAATTCATTTCGTCAGCAACCACTTGTAATGTGTACTTTTAGACCTCTTGATGTTGGGCCGATGTCTGTCTGTTTAACGACTGTTGAACTTTCTTTCTAGTTTTCTTGATCGGTTTCTTCAGCGACCCCCCCCCCCCCCTTTGAGGTAGTGTCGCTGGTTGAACCGCTATTGGTCTCTCGCTCCATCGATTCTGTCATGTTGTGTTTTTAAATATCATTTCTTCTCATGGCGTATCCAAAAAGAGTTCAATTTGTCTGTTGGTTGTTTGTCTGTCTGTCAAGACTTACTTCCTGAGGAACATGAGCACCGTGTTGGCCGTATTCGCGTCCAGTCCAGTGGTTGGTTCGTCCAGAAATAGCACAGGAGGGGAGATGATCAACTCCATGCCGATGTTGCAGCGCTTCCTCTCTCCCCCTGATATGCCGCGGATAAACTCGTTTCCCACCTGGGGAGATACGGACGTATAGATGAAGGGGAGAGTAGATTAGGGTAACATAGTCTTACTGAGGTGTTCTTCAACTGGTGACCGCTTCTAACAATCGTGTCTCTGTCTCTCTGTCTGTCTGTCTGTCAGTGTGTATGTCTGTGTGTGTGTGAGTCTGTCTATCTGCCTGCCTACCCGCTTGTGTGTCTGCCTCTTTGTTAGTCTTCCTCCTTGTTTGTGTGTCTGCCTGCCTGTTTGTGAGTCTGTGGATGTATATTTTTCTGTCTTTGTCTGTCTGTCTGTCTGTCTGTCTGTCTGTCTGTCTGTCTGTCTGTCTGTCTGTCTGTCTCTCTCTCTCTCTCTCTCTCTCTCTCTCTCTCTCTCTCTCTCTTTCTTTCTTTCTCTCCATTTTTCTGCTTCCTCTGTTTGTCCCTCTATCTGCCTCTCTCTATTTATTTAACTGTGTACATGTTTGCCTGTCTGTACCTTCCCTTCTCTCTGCCTCGTCCTGTCTGTCTTCTCCCAGTATTTCTCTTCACCTTGTCTATGAGTCTGACTCTTTAGTTCTATCAATATTTTTTTCGCCCTTCCTTTTTTATATTTTAACTCGTTACGTTTATTAATTTTTTTAACGTTTATTCTTTTAAGCCTGTACAACCTCTTTCTTATTGTTTTCCCCTCTTCTCTCGACATGGATGTTTCCATTTGCCGTCAGTCAAGTGGCGGTCTAATTTTCTATCGCAGCGGCTTCGACCGTCTGTCCTGTAGTGCTCTCTCTTGCTCCATTAATAACCCCACTTGTTTTGCTCATAGTCTTACTCCCTTTAAAACGGTCAACAATTATTGCAAGTGTCGATTGTTGAAACTAGTAGATAGATTTAACCACCACCACCACCACCACCACCACCACCACCACCACCACCACCACCACCACCACCACCACCACACCACCACCACCACCACCACCACCACCATCACCACCACCACCATCACCACCACCACCACCACCACCACCACCACCACCACCACCATCATCATCTCGCAGCGCCGCGCCGGTTGCCGTTGGCGATCCTGTCCCTCCACGTCTCTCTGGCCTCGCGTCTCACAATCAGATCGATCCCCCCGCCTCCATCGATCCACCTCCCTAGTCCGCCCCAGGTTTAATATCCCGCTCTAGTATTTTATGTTTTATTGGTTTCCCTCCCAACACTGTCAGTATAAACAAAATGATAATGTCCTGTCTGTTTCTTCACAGGAGCGGCAGGTGGCTCAGTGGACAGCGCTCTGGACCTGCGGGCAGGAGGCTACAGGTTTAAATCTCCACTGGGAGCGCTTTATCTTTTTTGGATTCTTATAAAAAAAACCTCCGTCTTTCTTTCTTGATCTCTCAGCTTCTCTGATGCTCTCTACTTGCCTTTCTTTTATCTTTGTCTGTCTGTCTATCTGGCTGGCTGCATGTCTGTATGTCTGTCTGTCTATCTGTTTGCCCGTTTGTTTGTCTGTATGTTTGCCTGTCCGTCTGATGTCTGCCTGATTGTCTGTCTGATTGTCTGTGTGTCTGTCTGTCTGTCTGATGTCTAGCTGTCTGTCTGTCTGTCTGGCTGGCTGTATGTCTGTGTGTGTCTGTCTGTCTGTCTGATGTCTGCCTGATTGTCTGTCTGTCTGATGTCTGGCTGTGTATCTGTCTGTCTGGCTGTCTGTCTGATGTCTGTCTGTCCGTCTGTCTGTCTCTCTGTCTGTCCGTCTGTCTGTCTGTCTGTCTGTCTGTCTGGATGACTGTCTGGCTGAGTGTCGCGAATCTTCCCTTTGCCCCTCTAATGAGATGTCTATAGCTTACCAAAAAAGCCGTCTCTGGCCATGTTAGTGAGTTCTGTTCTGGTGAGATTACTGAGTGATTAGCTTAACACGCGAGTCCAGCAGTCCCACTGGCCTGAATGCAAGCACACCTCGTCTGATCACTGCCTCACTATGACGTTCTCCTACTATAATCATCTCTCATTCTATAACCCTCTCCATTTCTCCATGTCCATCATTGTCTCCTCCCTCTTTCCACTCTCTCTCTCTCTCTCTCTCTCTCTCTCTCTCTCTCTCTCTCTCTCTCTCTCTCTCTCTCTCTCTCTCTCTCTCTCTCTCTCCTCTCCTCTCTCTCTCTCTCTCTCTCTCTCTCTCCTCTCTCTCCCCTCTCTCTCTCTTCTCTCTCACCTGACACACAGAGCTTCAAGCTAAATGACCTTGACCCTGTGTCCACTGACCTTGGTGTCCGCACACCTGGCCAGCCCCAGGTCCCTGATGACCTCGCTGACCCGCCCGTCCCTCTCCTTGCCGGACACGGAGCTGGGCAGTCTGAGAGCGGCCGAGAAGGCGAAGTTCTCCCGCACCGTCAGCGTCCCCATGACAACGTCGTCCTGCGCTCCAGGGAGAAACAGATACACACTTTACTGACCGTCAGGGAGAAACAGATACACACTTTACTGACCGTCAGGGAGAAACAGATACACACTTTACTGACCGTCAGGGAGAAACAGATACACACTTTATATAGACCGTCAGGGAGAAACAGATACACACTTTATATAGACCGTCAGGGAGAAACAGATACACACTTTATATAGACCGTCAGGGAGAAACAGATACACACTTTACTGACCATCAGGGAGAAACAGATACACGCTTTATATAGACCGTCAGGGAGAAACAGATACACACTTTACTGACCGTCAGGGAGAAACAGATACACGCTTTATATAGACCGTCAGGGAGAAACAGATACACACTTTACTGACCATCAGGGAGAAACAGATACACGCGCGGGGGGGGGGGGGGGGGAGGTTAACAAGTCCAGACAGCATTGACCGTCAAGGGAAGACGAGGAACGAAGTTTAGTTGGTTTAACGTTCAACCTTAAAAATACATAGCCGGCTATTTTGTGGACGGGATCCAAGCCTTGCGTCGGACAATTGTATGTGCTGCCACACACATGAACCGGCAGAATACCATAACTCTTGTCTCAGCTGGTCACATTAAACTGACACCGACCCAACTAGAAGGGGGCGATATCACGTTACCGACATAAGACGAGGGGGGGGGGGCTTCATCGCCGCTTGATGTTAAGTTAAGTACAGGCGGCCGCGATGATGTCGCCTGAATTAACCACCGCGACGTAGACTTGCCTGGTACATGTACTACATCCCAGGCGTCACGTTTGCTCAACAGATTCACGGCTTGACAAACAAAAACAACCTATTTCCCGATATAGAAACACAGAGCCATCATTGCCTGTCAGAATATCATCCTTTGGCCACTGATGACTGACTGACTGGGCAAACAAAGCCGGCTAATTTCGGTTTCAGGACACAATGCTTTGCCCTACAATCCGGACACATCGTGACTTTCTCTCCATTACCGGTGTTTACACGGGCATCAAAACCACAACAATCAAAGTGAACGACAGCTTCTACAATTTTTGCCCTGGCAGCATAAATCTTCTTCTTGTACATTAATTTTCATGTGAATGTCATAAACAACAACAAGTCCATTTAGAACCTAAAAAAGCTTTCACGGCAAGCGCACGATTTCCTAGTTTGTTTTGTTTGAGTTTGACGAAAATAACCGCGGGCGGCGATTCCTTTGTTCTGCGGCTTGGAGAAAGATTTCTGTGGAGTCACCGCTACTCGCGGCATAGGGGAGGGAGGGGGAAGGAGGGGGGGGGGTTGTTAGCATCAGGTTGGGTGGCGTACACATATATTCCTCTCTTTGGCTCGTGGTAGGGAAGGCGCGTTGGTTAAATGGTAGAGCGCTGGCCTGCCTCATGGGAGGCTCGTGGCTCGATCTTAAATTTTTGTGTCGGATTTTGTTTCCCACCAATTAGGTCGGTGTCAGTATAATGAGATCAACGCTCTACCGATACCACCGCTACGCGACTCAACCTCGCACGTAGGTAACAAGAAACAGTTATTTATTTTCCTTCGTGACTGTTTTAAATAAATAGTCAGGTTAGGAGAAGAGAGAGACAAGTTCTAGTATAGTCACAAATGCCAGTTTAAAAAATCAACACAAATCAGACTTGCACATCCGACTGGAGTCCTAAGAACTACAGAAAACAAAACAGAACAACTTGCAAAAGCCACCACGCCCCAACACACACACACACACACACACACACACACACTGAACGGATATATACAAATGTCCTACACAAACTATGTCTTACACACAACGTTTTTGAAAATAGATCCTGACCCCAGAGAGACATTGCTGTAAAAGGTCACGTGTACTCTACGCGGATTAACCTGAGCTTAGCCAAAGTCCGCAAACCCGAAACTTTAGACCCCAGGTCCATCCAGACATTTGACACTTTAGTACGAAGGCTTCTCAGTGACTAACCAGTCACACCCGAACCACATAACTATCTACCAGGCAAAGTTAATAAACAATAGAACGATTAAATCTGACTTAAACTTGAGTGACAATGCTACAGCAGCCACAGCCCAAACTCATATCCCACCCACCATGCAAAGTTCATTAGTACTGAAACAATGACTACTGACATTATTCGACTACTGACAATTTTAATGAAACATACCTGGACCACATATCCCACCATGCATTTGAAGTTCTCCGGAACTGGTTTGCCGTCAAGGAGAAGATGACCTTTGACTCCGGCAGGGTCCTTCCGGCCAGCCAGTACGTCTAAAAACCTGCGGAGTGGACAGATTGGACGGATCTGAATGAGAATGTGTACCTTACATTCCAGGATCAAATACGGCATTAGGCCACAACCCGTGAATGAGAACGTGTATCTTACATTCCAGGATCAAATACGGCATTAGGTAGACCTGCTTATGTAAAGCCTATAAGTCCTCTGTGATGATGTAACTGAAAGAAAGAATGATAGTTATAGTAACATATTACAAGACCAGTCATTTCTGAGGGTGAAAATGGTAAAGTTTAACCCTAGACAGTACCTGTGGGCAGCTCATTAGACGCTAGAAAGTCAAGTGGCGCGTCGACAAGTGTTGTGTTGATAAACGGTAAGATTTCTAGTGCCGCGTTGTGAAAAGGTTAACAGTCTTAAATAATACAGGGAAACCAAAAGCTCTTTTTAAAAAAGCTGTCTCGTCCGCAGTCCATTGAAGTTGAAGTGAATAATCTCAACTTGCACTTATGATGAACTTTCAATGAGAGTTGATTTTATTTTAATCTTTCTTAGACTCCTGTAAGGCCTCTTAAACAGTCTGTAATAGGATTAAAATGTCTAAATTTAGCCTCAGCCTTTATGTCATAATTTTTAGAAAATCGAATGATATTGAAAGCAAGAATGTAGAACATTTTTGAACATCTGAATTAAGCTGCTGTATTAGCAGCATTGAAATTTTCTTTGTGGTTGTGAGTTTATGTAGAAAAGTATTAGTCCAATGAAAATTGGATTGTCGTTGGGTTGTTTTTTTTTACCTATTTGAAAATCTTAAAAGAATTATATTTCATCACTGGCACCTTTGTGTCGTGTGCATTATGTGATCTGTGAGCATGTACTTGAGTGTGCATCAGCGCCTTCTTTTAAAATTTTGACTACTTACAATTCGTTTATTTTGGATTTTGTTGATAATGTTTGCTTTACAATGACTGTATACTTATTTTATGTGCTACTTACATCTGCTGAAAGAGCTAAAATATGATTTCTTATTTTTATTTTATTAATATCATGTTATAATTAAGAAGGCTGCCATTATTCGGAATAGAATTCCATATAACTCTACAGCTGTCCTGGAATAATATCCCGGATAACTCTGCAGATTATCCGGAATAGTATTCCGGGTGGGTGTATTTTCCGCGTTCTCCCAAGGCCAAGCTGAACTAGGTCAAATCCGTACGGTTAACGTGAAGCATGAGTTTAACACATTTTCGTCCCTTTTTTCTAAATTTGTAATTGTATCGTTTAATTCTGATTGAGTCAGTGAAAGATAACTCTATAAACGTAAGTAACTTAATTGTTATCCATATATTGTATACCTCTAAATCAATGTTAAGATCAAGTGGGAAGGAATCTTTTTAGTATACCTATATTGGAAAAAGACAGTTATAAAGTCTTAGGTAAAAAGTAGTGCTACAGAGTGATGTGCAGACTTGCATTGATACCAAATCTTGATTTTTAGACACTAGCTCTATGTCGCATTCCCTCTTTAGCATCCAGCTACATGTTTGACTCCTGTCACCTTTATGTCTCTCTACTGACAATTTTAATGAAACATACCTGGACCACATATCCCACCATGCATTTGAAGTTCTCCGGAACTGGTTTGCCGTCAAGGAGAAGATGACCTTTGACTCCGGCAGGGTCCTTCCGGCCAGCCAGTACGTCTAAAAACCTGCGGAGTGGACAGATTGGACGGATCTGAATGAGAATGTGTACCTTACATTCCAGGATCAAATACGGCATTAGGCCACAACCCGTGAATGAGAACGTGTATCTTACATTCCAGGATCAAATACGGCATTAGGTTACAACCCGTGGACCAGAATGTGTATCTTACATTCCAGGATCAAATACGGCATTAGGTTACAACCCGTGGACCAGAATGTGTATCTTACATTCCAGGATCAAATACGGCATTAGGTCACAACCCGTGAATGAGAATGTGTATCTTACATTCCAGGATCAAATACGGCATTAGGTCACAACTCGTGAATGAGAATGTGTATCTTACATTCCAGGGTCAAATACGGCATTAGGTCACAACTCGTGGACCAGAACATGCACGTTACTGTCTATGATCAGTTCAGATTGAACCGAAAATCACGTGACTCGGAACAAAATACCAACAAGTACAGTATACATAGAAGACAACTTTTCGCCTTTAACTCATGACCGATTTGATCACAATACCAGTGTGTATGAGACATCGGAACACTGGAACCGCAGCCAGAACAGAAAGTACCCAGGTGCGCTATCGGAACACTGGGGGTTGGAACCGCAGCCAGAACAGAAAGTACCCAGGTGCGCTATCGGAACACTGGGGGTTGGAACCGCAGCCAAAACAGAAAGTACCCAGGTGCGCTATTGGGACACTGAGGATTGGAACTCCAGCCAAAACAGAAAGTACCCAGGTGCGCTGGCGACTTGACGGTTATTGCGGTAAGATGGCCCTCATATGGAGATAACACCAAATACACTAACTAAGGTTTACAGTACACCGGTTGTACTTCGATCCAAATGCAAAGAAAGCAACATCTGCAATAAGACAATCACAGAGACTTTGGCAATGAAAAAAGTAGGTGAGAATGGTGCATAAGACGAGTACCTCGGTACGATCTTATTTTGGGATCTTTAGAGAAATTGGCATTTTAAGTGTTTTAGAAACGAATCGGGAGGTTAAAAAAAACATTTAATCTTCAAAGAAGAAAAAAAAACAGATAATAGTGAGTCTTCAGAACAGACGACAGATAGTATTTGAATTTTCAGAGAAAAAGCCAGATAATAGTGAGTCTTCAGAGAAGAAGCCAGATAATAATAGTGAGTCTTCAGAGAAAAAACCAGATAATAATAGTGAGTCTTCAGAGAAAAAAACAGATAATAGTGAGTCTTCAGAGAAAAAAACAGATAATAATAGTGAGTCTTCAGAGAAAAACCCAGATAATAATAGTGAGTCTTCAGAGAAAAAAACAGATAATAATAGTGAGTCTTCATAGAAAAAGCCAGATAATAATAGTGAGTCTTCAGAGAAAAAACCAGATAATAGTGAGTCTTCAGAGAAAAAAACAGATAATAATAGTGAGTCTTCAGAGAAATAACAATTGTAAAATATTTGTCATTGTAATAATTATATTAACAATTGTCACGGCGGCTTGCGTCCTGCGTTAACATGTATGCAAAAACTAGAACTTTATTTACACGCAGCGGTACACAGGAATGTGTCATGGGCCGTCGTTTTCTGATTGGCCCACACGTGAAGTAAACAGAGCATGACTCACGTGTCCTCCTCTTCTTCACATATCGCAATGTTTGAAGAGACTTTAATGTTTAACTCCGTATGGAGCACAGTGTCAACTTAAAGTTACAACAATAACAGCAACAAAAACAAAAACAACAACAAAAACAACGACAATAATAATAATAATAATATAATAATTATATATATATATTTCTCTCCGAGGTTCTCGTTGGTTCATCAAAACAATTGATTTTGATGAACCAAAGAGAACCTCGGAGAGAAATCTGTACACATGAAGAAACTGAGCCAAAGTCAGTCAAACCTTAAACGCTATGCTTCTGCATCTTCTGGTGCCTGACCCTCGCTACGCCTGACTGAGATATCGAATCTTGACACCCATGAAAAACCGTTGGGGCGAGACCAGCGACCTCTGGTTAGAGCAGCAGGGTTCCAGTCCCAGACCGCTGAGTCATCTCTCAGGGGCCTGTGTACTAAGGCGGGGCGCTGGCCCAAGTCTTGCTGGGATAGAAGTCGAAACGGGGAGACTGTTGGAGTTACGATAGTAGGTCGACCCCCAGAGCTGGGATAGAAGTTGGAACGGGGAGACTGTTGGAGTTATCAGGTCGACCCCCAGAGCTGGGATCTGTTTCTCTAGAGCCCCGCTTTGCCCAGTAACTCTCATAGACATCAACAATTTAGGGGGAAGACAGCCCACCAGGGAAGAATATTTCTCTAAAGCCACGCTGATTGGCTCTCATTATTATGGGAGGGGGCGACTTTGGACGGGGCGGGTCATGGCTCTTCCATGATGGCAGAGGTTTACTTCCGGTTGGAACGGACCGAAAACAAGTCACGCCAACGGTGATATAAGAAGTTCTTTTTAAATATCAGCGTGATATCAAATGTAAGGACTCCATATCTGAATGCATTTAAAAGCTTTCGCCAGAAGTTAATTGTAAAACGAAAAAGTAATCAATGCTATTTTCTACAAATAGACACACACTTGCACACTTGCACACACATCAAAGCCCAGTGAGGCAAGATCAGCTGGTTTGTCTCTAAGCATCCATTGTCGGCAAACACGCTACAGCGTAGACGGGGAAAGTGGAATCGATAGAATCGAACGAAACTATAGGAGAAATAAAAGCATAATCTTTATTTGGGTTACATCAGAAGACATAGCACTTTGAGCAAGAAAATGCTGTAATCGAATGATGCAGCATTCACACAAGTGCAGTTCCAACGCCCCAGTCTTAGCCAACAAAGACAGCATTTCCTTCCTATGAGACCTGACCTCCAAACGGCTTTATATTCCACCTCAGCGCAGCTACAGAGAACTAATGCCTTTTTCTTCATGGCCCTAGGCAAAAGAGCGCAAGCTCAGAGACCACTGGACTGACTGACTACAACAACAACAACAACAACAACAACAACAACAACAACAACAACAACAACAACACGACCAGGTGATTGGTGTGCTCCCTGTACCGTATACGTAAGTGGTGGCGACGACTACCTATTGAACAGCAGTATCTTAAATCACAAACACACGTAAAGGATTATAACACGGGGTTAGAAGAAGGAAAGGTTGATTTCAACAACAGTGCAAGCTGCGTTTATTACTCCATCAAAATGTACGTCCAGAGATACGATTGGACAAACAAACAGCTAATAGAAGTTTATAGCAATTTTTAAAGTAGATAAAGAGACAGAGAGAGACATAGAAACAGATAGAGAGAAAGAGAGCTTGATACATAGATAGATAGATAGATAGATAGATAGATAGATAGATAGATAGATAGATAGATAGATAGATAGATAGATAGATAGATAGATAGATAGATAGATAGATAGATAGATAGATAGATAGATAGATAGATAGATAGATAGATAGAGAAATAGAGAGATATAGAGAAACATAAAGAGGTATGGATTGACTTGCAGATTTCCCACTCTCAACTCACATGTTCAACCAATCAGAACAGAAGAACACATTTTGTCAGCTTAAGAGGGAGAGAGGGAGAGGAGAGAGAGAGAGAGAGAGAGAGAGAGAGAGAGAGAGAGAGAGGAGAGAGAGAGAGAGAGAGAGAGAGAGAGAGAGAGAGAGAGAGAGAGAAGAGAGAGAGAGAGAGAGAGAGAGAGAGAGAGAGAGAGAGAGAGAGAGAGAGAGAGAGAGAGAGAGAGAGAGAAGAGAGAGAGAGATAGAGAGAGAGAGGGAGAGAGATATATATATATAGATAGAGAGATAGATAGATAGATAGAAAGAGAGATAGGGAGAGAGAGAGAAAGAGAGAGAGAGAGTAACATGCTTATACTCACGAGGATTTGCCGGAGCCTGTGGGTCCCATGATAGCGCTCATGCCCTGTTTGAACACAGCACTGATGTGTGTAAAGGAGGGGGGGGGGGGGAGATGAAAGAGGACGATAAGGTATGTCTTCGTTTCAACGTGCAGAGGAATACAAAGCAATAACAGATTTCGCCTTAACTCTTTGTGGTTAGTTGCTGCATAATTTATGCAACATAAATAGGAAATATTTTGTTATCATTTGTAATTAATTTGTATGATGAAATAAAACACCGAAATAAACAAGGAACATGAAATACAGTGCTTAACCCATTGAAAAAAAATAGGCTAAAAAACAAAAAAATAAGAAAAACAAACCAATATGAGAAGTATTCATCCTTTCCTAGTTTTTTTTCTGCCCTGATAATGAAATCATTGATCCAAACAGGTTTGGCGATTATTTTTCTCTTAAACAACCAGCGATATAACTTTTTAAAGGCATCAATAAAAACATACTAACATTACAGGACAGAAATGTCTTTCTTGGCGACTTTATAATAATCTTTCGTGCACAAATCACCGTGACTATAATGATAAAAAAACGACTTAAAAAAGCATTAGTTGCTCGGCTGGTCAACACGACCCTGATAAACTAGAATAGACCACTCGGGCATGGGTCCCAGTAGGACGACGGACACCCCAGAGGAGCATTTGTAGGTTTCAGATCGTTCCATCAAGACCCCACTAGCCCTAGAGAATAGAAGAAACACGCTCCATCAAGAGCCCACTAGCCCTAGAGAATAGAGGTAACACGCTCCATCAAGAGCCCACTAGCCCTAGAGAATAGAGGTAACACGCTCCATCAAGAGCCCACTAGCCCTAGAGAATAGAGGTAACACGCTCCATCAAGAGCCCACTAGCCCTAGAGAATAGAGGTAACACGCTCCATCAAGAGCCCACTAGCCCTAGAGAATAGAGGTAACACGCTCCATCAAGAGCCCACTAGCCCTAGAGAATAGAGGTAACACGCTCCATCAAGAGCCCACTAGCCCTAGAGAATAGAAGAAACACGCTCCATCAAGAGCCCACTAGCCCTAGAGAATAGAGGTAACACGCTCCATCAAGACCCCACTAGCTCTAGAGAATAGAAGAAACACGCTCCATCAAGAGCCCACTAGCCCTAGAGAATAGAGGTAACACGCTCCATCAAGAGCCCACTAACCCTAGAGAATAGAAGAAACACGCTCCATCAAGAGCCTACTAGCCCTAGAGAATAGAGGTAACACGCTCCTTCAAGACCTCATTAGTCCTAGAGAATAGAGGTAACACGCTCCATCAAGACCCCACTAGCCCTAGAGAATAGAAGAAACACGCTCCATCAAGAGCCCACTAGCCCTAGAGAATAGAGGTAACACGCTCCATCAAGACCCCACTAGCCCTAGAGAATAGAGGAAACACGCTCCATCAAGAGCCCACTAGCCCTAGAGAATAGAGGTAACACGCTCCATCAAGACCCCAATAGCCCTAGAGAATAAAGGTAACACGCTCCATCAAGACCCCACTAGCCTTAGAGAATAGAGGTAACACGCTCCATCAAGAGCCCACTAGTCCTAGAGAATAGAAGAACACGCTCTAACAAGACCTCATTAGTCCTAGAGAATAGAGGTAACACGCTCCATCAAGACCTCATTAGTCCTAGAGAATAGAGGTAACACGCTCCATCAAGACCCCACTAGCCCTAGAGAATAGAGGTAACACGCTCCATCAAGACCCCACTAGCCCTAGAGAATAGAGGTAACACGCTCCATCAAGACCCCACTAGCCCTAGAGAATAGAGGTAACACGCTCCATCAAGACCTCATTAGTCCTAGAGAATAGAGGTAACACGCTCCATCAAGACCCCACTAGCCCTAGAGAATAGAGGTAACACGCTCCATCAAGACCCCACTAGCCCTAGAGAATAGAGGTAACACGCTCCATCAAGACCCCACTAGCCCTAGAGAATAGAGGTAACAAGCTCCATCAAGAGCCCACTAGGCCTAGAGAATAGAGGTAACACGCTCCATCAAGACCCCACTAGCCCTAGAGAATAGAGGTAACACGCTCCATCAAGACCTCATTAGTCCTAGAGAATAGAGGTAACACGCTCCATCAAGACCCCACTAGCCCTAGAGAATAGAGGTAACACGCTCCATCAAGACCCCACTAGTCCTAGAGAATAGAGGTAACACGCTCCATCAAGACCCCACTAGGCCTAGAGAATAGAGGTAACAAGCTCCATCAAGAGCCCACTAGCTCTAGAGAATAGAGGTAACACGCTCCATCAAGACCCCACTAGCCCTAGAGAATAGAGGTAACACGCTCCATCAAGACCCCACTAGCCCTAGAGAATAGAGGTAACACGCTCCATCAAGATCCCACTAGCCCTAGAGAATAGAAATAACACGCTCCATCAAGACCCCACTAGCCCTAGAGAATAGAGGGAACACGCTCCACGAAGACCCCACTAGAATGAACATCAAACAGAAATTTTCCCACCTGATATTTGTAAGAATCTGTTTGTCCGTAGACTTGCAACATCCGTCGGAAACCTTCACCCAGTAGTCGATGTTATGCGCAGACAGCACAGAGGCGTTACAGGAAGTGGATCCATTTCTGGCAGATTTTTTCCCAGCATTCCCCGTTTCGCTGATGGCGATTTCCGAGACGTCATTTTTGGAGTATTTGACCCCCAGCTCCGCGTCACCGGGGCTGAAGGACGGATTCTGCATGGTGACCTCTCAGTCAGTGCTAGGAGAGCAGGATAGGTCTGCGTAGTAGGTTTGTAGAATGGATTTCAGTGGGAGGTTTGTATGATGGATTTCAGTGGGAGGTCTATATGATGGATTTCAATAGTAGGCCTTTACGCTAGATCTCAGTGACAGGTCTGTACGATAGGTCCCAGTTGTCAATAGTATCTGTTGAGAGAAAGGGGAAAATCAGCGTCAAATAATTGTTCATCATACTTTGGTTAGATTACAACGGCATAAAAGAGAAGAAATAAGATATGCACGCCTTTGTCTCATAGTTGATGCGCTGTCTTGCAACTTTCTGTGAGTATATGAACAAGAGAAAGGGTCAAGTTTGGTAACATTTTGGGGTGAACATGACCAGTTGTGGAGGGCAAAGTATGTAAACACCACCATGATTTCTCTGGTTTAGTCGGTTTTGCTACATGGGTTCAGTATAGTGTATTTCTATAAGATTACAGCAATTCGCCGAGCTCTGTAGAAATCAAGCTACCTGAAACATTGTGGTGGATGTCAGCTGGTTGCTGACGCCAAAAATGTGAGAGACTCTCTCAGCCGTGAAATGGGTGTCTAGCCATAACATTCAAACAGGGTTTGGCTGGGTTTCTTCGTTTCTAAAGGGCAGTACCACGTGCGGGTCCCAAGACAAACTTAATTTTATGGCAATTTTACATGAGCCACAGAGAGACAGAGCGCTGGTGGTCCCAGCAATAGATAATCCGTTGTACAGAAATTGAATATTAATTATAAAATTAGGTGAATTAGATGGTTAAGAGAGCTGAATTGACAAACTGTAAACAATCTGCCCTCTGAGCCAGTGTATCGCTGAGGAATTGTGACGCAATGTTTTATCAACCGAAATAAAGATTACAAGAAATCCATTGTAGAAACGCGATAAATTTATCTTTATTGATAAACGGCCTGTTTGAAGGTTAAGAATACAAATCAACAGTGTCTAGATATAAATCAGTGCTTGAAAATTATCTACAATGGATCTCAACAACAGCAAAACAACAGCGCCCACCGTGGCAAGATATTCCACACAATCAGAAGTATAACAAAAATAGCATCAACCAATCTTCTTTCACTCCACCGCTATCCGCTCCTATTTACACAAAGCACAGATTTCAAAATCAAGAAACCCCGAGAAATGTCTGGAATCTTAGCTTATAACAAATATTAAATGTATCATTAGAACCACTCAGCCCCTGTTCCTTGTGTGCGTACTATTTCAGGGAATATTCAAAAGTCTGAAAAGCTTTAGTATTTATTATTTTGAACCAGACGGTGCGGAGATCGTCACTACCAACTCGCGCAACATGTGTGCGCGTGCGAGCTGATGGAAAAAGCCAATTAAACTTCGAGTAATTTCTAATACTTTCTCCAAGACGATAGCAGTTGATTTGGTTAACGCTACTGTTAGTCCAAGAAGATAGGCTCTAAAAGGACTGAATTTGCCACTAATTGTAATTAAACCAAACTTGGCATTTTTATAAAGTACAGTAGCTGAAGTTTCATATACTATAAGTTTCCGTCAATCGGAGGATGGGAACGCGTGTTTTTTGATGGTCTGAAGTCTGAATTTGGTACATACAAGGTAGGCCCCTATATGAAAGTCACGATAACACAATAATGACTGCAAGTTACAAGGACCAAAGTCTAATTTATATGCACAAAAATCAATAAATAGTAAAATAATATTCTTTTTTAGCATTACATTGCCATACTCAAGTTTCAATATTAGTTGTAATATAACATCTGAAACAAGTTATGCAACACGCAGAGATAAAAATAAAGAAAAACTTTTTTCAAAAAAATTGAGTGCTAAAAATAGCCCATTTAGGTTTTTAAAATGTATTATTTATTTGTTACTAAAAGAGCGATATTAACTTTAGGCCTACTGTAAACTTGAGATTGAGAATCATGCACTTGGGCTCCAAGTAGGACTAAGTACATGTACCTACAACTTATTTTGCAAGCTCATAGAATTTAATTTATTTGGAATTTAAAATCAGTGCAAAGACGTTTTGTTTCTGAACATGGGACTGCAAATTTTTAAGTCTCTACTTTAGATCTAAGCCGAGATATGGTATTTTCACTAATTTGAATTATGAAAGACTATGCAATTTTTCTTAACCGAACAGAAAAGCCACCTTGACTTGAGCCCACACAGAAAAAAAACATATACCACAGACACAAAACTTACAGAACACAGACATGTTGACATAGAACAGACTGTTACTTTTTTTCCGAAGGTCTCCAAGCTTTCCAAGGAGCTCTATTACAGTATTGCTGCAAATAAGCTGACATTCATTGTTTTTTCTGACGATCTCCTTATAAAAAAAGAACGGTTCGAGTAAAAAAATGTGCTTAAAAGCTGAATCAAAAATGCTTTAAAACTGCCAAACTGAGAGCCAAGATGAATTGCCGTGTTACTGCACGAGAGAGCAAGAGTGAAGTGGACTTTGTCTTGGGTGGGAGGCTAGAATCTAGTGCACAAGCGCAGTGTGGAAAACACATGTACCAATAAAGAAAATGTTATACTTGTAGATCTACCGACTGATATAATCAACCCGTGTACGGATAAACAAAATTTTTTTTATTGGTATCCATGTACATATAAACGGTTTTGTTTAGGCGCACCTGTGTACGAATAGACACTGCGTTAATTTAAAGAGAAAGAATTGTGTTTCATAGGGCGAGCGAGTTCGAATATGGAGTGGGTTCGTAAACGGAGAGTTCTTAGACGGAGACCACAGTATTACAAAGTCAAATAAAGTAATAATGGGGCAATTAAGACTACAAACTACATGACAAAAAGAGTAGTTTATGTGCATTAAAATTGCCGAGAACTCTTATTATACCAAATGCCAATGTTGGGAACAGATTTTAAAGTCATTATTGATTATTTTAATACAGATGTATGCATAAAGCCGAAACCTCCATTTTTGTAAAATGTGTGTGTTAAGTTTCACATACAAAAACTTTTCACTGGTAATAATTTCCAAAGGATTATTACAATGATTTACAGTCGCCTTACATTCGCGGGCAATTAGATATAGCCAGTTATCGGCACCTGGGGATTTTTCAACAACTTTTCATTGGTCAGATATTAAACCCACTGATTTGGGTCGATGTTAGACTTTTTTAGACAAATTCTGTTCTATCTCGACCAACACATTCACAGAACGGAATGTTTGGTGGCGCCAGGTAGAGCAGCACTCGTAACAGTTCATGTAAGAAATTAGCTTGAGTTGTTCGCCAAAAAAGATTTCCTATCACTATAACATATTGCTTGGCATATCTTTCCTTCTAAATTACAAAAAAGCTCAGTTTTTGTTCATCTCTACAGAATTAAATATACAGCACCGATCTTCTTGACATATTGCATGAGTGTACTTCTACTTTTCGTACAATGCACTGGCACTTTGAGAATTCATAACTTTTTACCTCTCATTTATGAAAAAAAAGAAACCAAACGTTAAGAATTCATAACTTTTAACCGTTCATTTATGAAACAAAAGAAACCAAACGTTGTGGTCCACTTATTACACTAAAGTCGAGTACATATTTTGAAAAATATAAACCCACTGGAGAATTTTGTGAGTTATGGAATTTTGAGGTGTGTTCAAGAGTAAGGAGCATTTATTAAAAAACTTCATACGTCTATAGATTTGAATGTAAATGGAAATTCTTATCTACTTTTTACGTTTTAAAATTTTGTTGTTGTTGGGTTTGTTTGCCCCCCCCCCCCTTTTATGAAACAGTTCGTTCGTTAACCATTAGATTGTCAAGGGTCTAAATAGGCATAATCTTTTGTACTTTTTGTTTCGCCTGTTTAGGTTTATAAAATGCTCCTTAAGAAGTCTATGATTTGAAAATTTACATAACCATAATTATGCTCGGTAAACACTTACATTTTTCTAGGGGGGGGGGGTGTCTCTGTAACTTTACAATCGACACATTGGTTTCCCTTCCCATGTTCAGAATGCATGTATGTGCATGCACCGTAACCCCACGCCTACGTCAGTGTTTTTGACGATTTGGTTATACTCTTTAACATGGTTCCCATCTCCGGAACCTGGGCCTTCTTTTTCACTTCTGTCTAACAGTAACAGCTGGCTGTATTGGCTGAGTGCATACACACTATAGCGTTACTGTCGAAAGTCTGCTTTACGCACTCAATAATTAGTACCGTATTTCTACCCAAAGAATGAACGTAAACGCTGCATTATTATATCTCAATGTTATTTCACAATGTAAATAATTAATTTTTCTTCAGATCTAGAAAACGTTAACGTAGTAGAGAATTTCGCTCGATGATCTTATTAAAACAAATCAGCCTTATTGCCTGACACAGTGCGTATAACACGATTGTGACACAAATGCTACAATAAATTATAAAAAGCGTATATCGAACATTAATTTTCTATAGCGATATTGCAAACTAGGACCTACATTATTATAGTCCTTTGGCCTAATTATTAGCGTCCCGCCCATCTCCCCTAGATGTTTGTGACATTATTATGTTCATGTGTTTGCAATCTTTTTGACTTATGGTTGTCCACCCCCGAAATGTCGCACTGTGTTCATTTGGTTTCCTATTCCTGGGACCCAGACTTATAGGCCTGATATTTCAAACTTTTGGCTTAACAGCTGCTGTCCGTCTTCGAATATTTTTTCAGGAATAATTATGCTCATATGCTTTCCTATTCTGGCTTGATGTCATTGAACACTATTATATGCTATCTACTCTGTCTCTGCAAACAAACAAAAATCAATGAGCAATGTTTTTTTTCTTCTTTTTTTCTAATCTTTTGTTCGTCTCCGTCTAACTGTATTCTCCTGTTTGTGTCCGATCCCGGATAACTGTCAGCAGACTTGATGCGGTCATGCTCATGAAACATATCTACTAAATCATATTTACGGGATATCATCTAGTGTTATAAATGGTAACAACAGGAGAACCTCTACACATCACTTTATATTACAGTGCGTCTCTTCCAGTCAACCATAGCATGACTGTGCAAAGGGCAAGGAACTTGGACTGTAAACCGATATTTTTCCTACACCCAGACCCCTTGCACTTAAAGGAGCGTTTAGCATACTTGTGAAATGAAGCATGACGCCCGCGTAAACAACAATGAACTACAGGGACAGGGGGGGAGGGGGGGGGGGTAATTATATATCACGTTCAATGGAAGCCTGGCGTCATTGTGAAACAGCGCGACTGCGCCTTTTTACCAGTTTAGCCCTGAGGCAAAATGGAAACCACGAAGATGGAAAGCCGCGTAGGCCCTACACCTTTCGAGGCGGATCGTCATTTTCTGGTTGTGAAAGTAAAAATTTGGCCATTTGCTCATTTAGAAAGCTTTAACGATGTCATGTCTCGTCTTAAGGTGCATGATGTGTGGAGATGACGGGAGAATTAAACATTCTACCTAGAAAACCACACTTGGCGGCGCTGCGCTCCTGCGGCAGCAAGAAGGCTGGACTACATGTACATCTTTGTCGGAGACGGCTTTCTCCCAATTTGTAAACACAGTAGACATCGCATCGCTTGGTTTCACCGACCACAGAGCCGTGACGTGAGCACTCATGTTTTTAACATTTAAACGAGGCCAGGCACGGTATAAAATAAACACATCATCGCTCACTGACAGTGACTATTTCAAACTAGTAAGCAATAGTATTAAAATTATATAAGGAAAAAAAAACCAAGGCGAGGAGTGTCGACTGAGATGGTTGGCTGAGGTGATTTAAGCAGCCAGAAAGGCAGTAAACCAGCAGTACACCAGATACACACAACCAGTCACAATACAATAGTGAAATGACTTGATTTAGGAACTGAATCATCTTGAAGAGAACTACCGCGTGAGGCCTTCAAATGTCCAGTTTTATTCAACAGTGTAAAGCAAAAGGAGCAGAGATTTGGTCAAGATTTAAATAAATATAAAACGGATCTTCTCCGGGACTAGACAAATAACCAAAACAATAATTTATTTTCATAAGACATTCCGGAAACCGCATCAAAAACCTCTCATGGATGGCTGTAGATCTAGTTACTGAGGAATACGCACTATCGCCGCCGCACAGACAAAGCATTCCGACTTCAATTCACAAAGGCAAATAGCTGGTTGCTGTTGAGTTGGTTTAACGCCCAACACCAGCACCATATAGATTATATTGTGGACGGGCTCCAAGACTGACGTCTGACAAGTGTATGTGCTGCCACACACGAGACAGGGTGGGGATACCATGACTCCTGTCTCAGTCGGTCACATTAAACTGACACCGACCCAACCAGTTGGGAACGAAATAGCCAGGGTTCGAACCCGGACCTTTTGTGTCTTGACTAACGACTGGAGTAAGAGAAACCTATCAATAATAGGCTACATCCATATAATTAAGGCCTGTGGGATCTGTCTTGCCTCGCCCGCAATTAAAGAGATAAACAGGATTATAAACAGCGACACCTTGTTGGTTGAGAGGCCTGCGCGTCGTAATGACCGCTAGAGCTATGCTGGCTGGACATTCGTCTCCTGGTAGGGTCATCCATGCCAGACAGGTCGAGAGTTTAGAGTCCAGACCAAGAGCACTCACTGGCCCTCCTGGTTGGGGGTTGAGCGTGGGGTTAACAGCCCTGTCTTGTAAGACAAATACTATTATAGAAGCCGCACCAAATATTTGCACCAAAACATGCTTGATTGAGGAAGGGTCCTTTCTTGTAAAGCTCATGACGTGCATCGGTGAAAGCCCTAGGGAAGCCGGTGTGTCGACAACTCTTTTGACGACCAAGACCAGGATAGGGACCTGGAACATCAGAACTCTGTGTGAGACTGGAAGAACAGCACAAGTATGTCATGAAATGAAAAGATACGGTTTGAAAATGTTGGGCCTGTGTAAAGCCAGATGGACAAGAAGAACATTACTAGCTGATGGAAACACCATGATCTACTATAAACTTGAAGAATGCCAAGCAAACACACACACACACACACACATTATGGAGTCGCATTGCTTCTGACACATGAGGCAACACGGGCACCACTGTTCTGAGACATGTATCATCGAGGATTCTCACTGCAACATTTAATTCGATGGGTCGCCATCATCCAGTGCTATGCTCCTACAAAGGTACCAGAGATCGAGGAGAAAGTGAGTTTCTATGAACACGCCCAGGCGGGGATTGACAAAGTCCCAAGGGGAGACATAAGAATCTTGTTGGAAGATCTAAAGGCAAAAGTAGGCACCGACAACACAAACATGGAGCACATCATGGGAACCCTTGGCACCGGAAATTAGAACGAGAATGGAGAATTCTTCACTGAGTTTTCTCCTAATCCAAGATCGAAGTTACTCTGTTGCCGTACACGGCCGTAAAACAACATGGATTTCCCCGATGGCAAGACCAAATACAAATGGACAATGGACCCGAAGCATGCACGACGCTAGGGTAAAAATCGGCGCGGACGCAGCATCAGATCACCACCTAGTTCTTGTAGTTCTTAAGACCAAACTCAAGGCTCTAATTAACAGGCAGGGTAGGACGACTAGTACACATGCCACTACCAGATGATACAATCGGAGAATGGTGGCAAAGCCTGCGAGAGACCTGGAAGGCGACATGTTCTTCAGTTTTGGGTAAGAAGACCAGGACACACAAGGAGTGGATCTCAACCGGCATCTGGACACTCATCACAGAGAGGAAGGAGTGCCAAAACACCAGATCAATCAGACCCACGACATACCGGACAAGCACCCACTGCAAGCTCGATACTGGGAGCAAAATAGAGAGGGAAAGGAAAGTGTGAGAAATCGCAGCAGAAATTACGTAGAGGAGCTGACAACAGAGGCGGAGGCTACAGAAGGCCAAAGAAATGTGAAAAGACTGTACGACATCACTAGGACTATCTCGGGGAAGAACAGAAACCCCAGCCCCGTCAAAGACAAGAATGGAAAAAAGCATAGCTGGCGAGGAAGAGCAGAGGGCAAGATGGACGGAAAACTTCAAGGAAACGCTCAACAGAAATCGCACCCGCAACTGAGCTCTAGTCCTAGACTATAATACCAACCAGTAGAAAAATCACTCAAGAGCCCTTTTAATAACTAATTTTTAACTCGTACTCTGTTCTTCCTCTTTTGCTACTCTCTTTTAATCAGAGCATTAGTACTTAATATTTCAACCATTTCTGACTCTGTGATAGATCTATATTAATGTTTAAAAAGATCAATGTGTTTAAAATATCCTTCTTTCTTAAGTTTAAATAACATTTATTTATAACAATTATTTTTGTATAACCTTGAGAGCATTTTATTATATTTCTATGCAACTTTTAAAAAGTCATTTTAGGGAATTGTGTATGTAAATGTTTCTATTGAACACTTTTGTGATTATGGCAATACATAGAATCTAAGATTCAAATTCATCGTGGAACCCGGGTGTAGTTGGATAAAAAAATAAATTCTTCAGGGGTTAATAAACAGAGATTGGCTGAGTAATAAAGACATAAAAAGATAAAGCATTTCTTATAGAAAAGCCTAGTACCAGATCTAAACTAATATAAAATATGGAGCAGCTACACTTCGAGAATTCACATTTGACCAAGAAGCTGCCGGCAGGAAATTGTGGTCTTTAAATTAAAAAAACAAAACACCAAAAAAAAAACATAATTAAAAAATAAAAAATAAAAAAAAGAAACAAAAACAAAACAAAACAAACAAAAAATGTCGAGACAACTAGTCACCTTGCCATTTGCGGGGATAGCAAGATTGTTAACACAAGAAAAAAAAAACCCAGAGGAAAAGGTTGCAAAGGCCGCACAAAACTAAAAACCGCTAGAAAAGTACGTTTCTCAATCTTTTCAAGTTTTCTCTGTGATATTGCCGCCTTTGACACACCCTCGGCGCTTTGGTTGTTTACATCGGTAACACGTTACATTGCTGAATAGTACAATGCTTAGTTACCTAACACAGTTAAAACACACAGAGTCCAATTACATGATCTCCATGAACTGTTTTGTGTATTATAATCCCATATAATAGGAAATTTAAAAAAAGGGGAGAGGGGGAATCGAACAGAAGGGGAAGAGCTTAGGATGCTGGTTGAATCATTTACCAATCTGACTCTATAATCTGCGTCGCAAAATTCGACATAATTATTATGGCTAAGTTCGAAACAACACTGATAAAAGAGAATATACCCGCGCAGCAACCCTCATACATTTATTCTTTTTTTGTTTCTTTATTTCTCGATTTCAATAAGCTACGGCTCATAATTATCACAAGTATGAATATCATTGCCTCGGTAGCACATATTGCAATTTATATCTTAAATGAATAAATGCATACATGTTTTTACAAACCTATGTAGTTTTTTTTCATACATATCGAATATAAAATTACAATATGGCCTATACTTGAAAAACAACTCTGCCTGAACAAAACTCGGAGCAAATAAAAACATGACTCATTATACAAAGCTTAAATATTTTTTTTTATCTTTACGACTTATTTTGTTTTGGTTTCGTGCTGTTTATGCTGTTACCGAGACCAGTATAACCGTAACAATAAATGAATGGACCTGGATATAGATTTTTATTAGATCTCCATGCACACTATGTAAACTTTGTACAATAACAATAACACAATAGGTACAGATGGACCTGTGGGTTACGCTGCTTTCAGCCAAGCGACGTCCTGTGACGCGAGTCTCGCTCCCTACACGCTACAGCTACACGCTACAGATACATGCTACAGGTACACGCTATAGGTACACGTCAGAGCTAGACGCTACAGATACACGCTAGAGGTACATACTACATATGTATACACGCTACAGGTACACGCTACAGATACACGCTAAAGGTACACGCTACAGATACACGTCAGAGCTACACGCTACAGGTACGCGCTACAGCTACACGCTACAGCTACACGCTACAGCGCACGTACAGCTACACGCTAACGCTACACGCTACAGCTACACGCTACAGCTACACGCTACAGGTACACGCTACAGGTACACGCTACATATACAAGCTACAGGTACACGCTACATATTCAAGCTACAGGTACACGCTACATATTCAAGCTACAGGTACACGTCAGAGCTACACGTCAGAGCTACACGTCGTTCCTTACACGTCACAGCTACACGCTACAGGTAAACGCTACAGGTACACGCTGCAGGTACACGCTACAGATATGCCTACACGTTACAGGTACACGCTACAGGTAGGTCTACACGCTAGAGATACAAGCACAGGTACACGCTACAGATACACGCTACAGGTGCACGTCAGAGCTACACGTCGTTCCTTACACGTCACAGCTACACGCTACAGGTACACGCTGCAGGTACACGCTACAGATAGGCCTACACGCTACAGGTACACACTACAGATACACGCTGCAGGTACACGCTACAGGTAGGTATACACGCTACAGATACAAGCTACAGGTACACGCTACACATACACGCTGCATATACACGCTACAGGTACACGCTACAGGTAGGTCTACACGCTACAGATACAAGCTACAGGTACACGCTACACATACACGCTACAGATACACGCTACAGGTGCACGCTACAGGTACACGCTACAGGTACACGTCGTTCCCCCTACACGTCCACTATTTTCAACGTTGTTGTTGTTCACAATAACCTACAAGTGCGGGTGTGCCCTAACTGCTCGGGTAAACACTGGACAGTCCTGGAGCTGTGTGGCTATGGTACACAGTCAAGTCCAGTGGAGGGATGTGGTACCCTTGACCTGTTACTGGCTGTGTTAGGCTCCTACACTGCACAGTCGGGTAGCATTATACATACCATGAGCATTCATAGTTTCATGAGAGACCTACATTTACAGGGCCTTTTGTTACACATTGGGTTTCTTCATACATGGACCAATGGCTAAGCGTATATCAAGAGCATTTTAGTCCTAGGGTAGAGCGCGCAGCTCCTTTTCAGACAGTTGTGGGTTCGATCTTCTTACACCCCGCCAGATTTTCCACTGGTGAATAGAGAAACCCTGACATACCCACACTGTCTGATCAGAATCACCAATCTTAAAACATTTAGGACATTTCTTGAGACCTGGGGAACGTCACACGTCACACTACGACTACGACAGAGAGAGAGAGAGAGAGAGAGAGAGAGAGAGAGAGACAAACAATGACAATGAGGACAGTAATCTTTTTGTATTCACCACGGCACTTCAAAGTCCTAACATTGATCAGCATTGATCAATCTCTTCAGCATGATCGATTACTTTTTTTTTTATATAGAGACGTCAATTTTCAAGTACACAGAAAGTCATTGATCGCCATATAAAATGCAATCATGCAAAGCAGCTATTTGGTCTATTTGGGTGTTTGAAAGGTTCAACCTGGCTAAAAATAGCCACACTATCAAACAGTTATTACTGTTACATGTTATATGCTAAAATTTATATGGATGCTTAGGTTGTTGATGCTGCTGCTTCTACCACTAGAATTTAGTACTATTATTATTATTATTATTATTATTATTATTCTTAACATTTTTATTATTACTATTATTATTATTATTATTATTATTTTTATTATTATTATTATTATTATTATTATTATTATTATTATTATTATTATTATTAGCATTA
>RQTK01000143.1:4416-38605 GCA_003991915.1 Elysia chlorotica
GAGGAGGAGGAGGAGGAGAAGAAGGAGGAGGAGGAGGAGGAAAAGGAGGAGGAGGAGAAGCAACAGCAGCAGCAGTAGTAGTAGTTAATCTAGGATGAGGTAAAAGTGTGAGTTTATTTGGTGATAAGTGGCAAGGGCTTGCATTTCGTGGCATAAGGTTAAATAAATCAAATGTTTCTATAGGTTAATATATCAGGGAAATCAAGTAGAGAGGAAGACTCGGACATAGAGAGGGATACAGAGCCTAAAAGGATGAGAGGCAAAGATATACAGAAACAGAAAAAATGAGAAAGAAAAAGATAGACGCGCAGGCAGACCAGACATTAATTAAGGGAATGATATCGACAAAGACAGAGAGAGAGAGAGATAGAGAGAAAGAGAGTGAGAGAGAGAGAGAGAGAGAGAGAGAGAGAGAGAAAGAGAGAGATAGAGAGAGTAAAGACAGAGAGACAGAGAGAGAGAGAGAGTTATAGCATAAATGCTTGCTTGAATCGACGTCAGAATTTTAGCTCGACTAAAGAAGTGAATGAAAACCTCTCCTGATGTTGGGATTGTATGCAATGGAAGATGAGACGGTTAGAATCATTATGTTATGCAATCTATTTGAAGGACAATCTACAAATAGATACCATGGCACAGTCGAACATTAGTAAATTAGGTATGAAAATCAATGGCAAGCCTAGCGAAATGTCGTTCACCTGAGAGGAAAGTGACATTGACAAGACGAAGGGAAGTGAACATATAAAAAGATCGATTGTAGGATAGAGCGGTGAATAAACTTACGGCAGAGTTCTATCATTCTATGAATGAAAGTGATGGCAACCAATGACACGGGTGGTTTGCTGTGCTCCCAGTTGCACTGCATGCGTTACAGCTTGTACAAGTGTTTTTCAACAGGCGTCAGCTCAACAAGCCTTCAAAATGGCAGAATGACAGCAAAAAATTGTGGAAAAAAAATACGTCCAGAGTTGCTTTTCCGTCGTAGGTTTAGCAGCTCTTGTTTTCACCTGAGCAAGGGTGGGTTTTGCGTCCATTCCCTTGAGAGGAACTAAACCTAGGCGGGTTGGGATTTAAATCGGTGCCGTTTGAGGCAGTTGTAGCAAGAGTCTGGAATCAGGGGTTTGGGCTCTGGGATTCGGTTCTGGCATCCATTGATCTGTGTCCGACTGGGTCCAGGCCCGCGAGCAGCTAGATCTCAGCGCTTAGAATTCATTAATGAACAGCTAGATCTCAGCGCTTAGGATTCATTAATGATGAGAGGCGATCCTAGAGCAGGAGGTGTGTGCAGTGATCAGTGAGCAGTGAGCTGTGGACAGATGCTCAACGCCCGCTACCTTCTGTGAACTTTGCTGATTGAGGGGTGAGTTACGGTTAGAGCTCTATCATTTCCTAGGGGTAGCCTATTTAATGAAGATGATACGCATTGGCTGTTGGAAGGTTGCGAAAGTAATTTTCTTCTTTATAAAGTTGCAAACTTAGTGTTATTCCGAATGTAGTTACTATAACATACATGCTCTATACCTATCGCTGCTCCTGCTACTGTAATATCATAACCAGTGACATCACTACTACTACTACTACTACTACTACTACTACTACTACTACTACTACTACTACTACTACTACTACTCGATCACTTCTATTAATTACAGGTTGAGTCGGTGCCAGGGTGGTATGACCGTCTGAGACAACATTTCTGGTATCCCCGCTCTTTGTGTATGACCGTCTGAGACAGTAGTCCTAGTGTCCCCGCTCTTTGTGTATAACCGCCTGAGAAAGTTGTCCTAGTATCCCGCTCTTTGTGTATGACCATCTGAGACAGTAGTCCTAGTATCCCCGCTCTTTGTGTATGACCATCTGAGACAGTAGTCCTAGTATCCCCGCTCTTTGTGTATGACCATCTGAGACAGTAGTCCTAGTATCCCCGCTCTTTGTGTATAACCATCTGAGACAGTAGTTCTAGTATCCCCGCTCTTTGTGTATGACCGTGTGAGACAGTAGTCCTAGTATCCCCGCTTTTTGTGTATGACCATGTGAGATAGTAGTCCTAGTATCCCCGCTCTTTGTGTATGACCATGTGAGACAGTAGTTCTAGTATCCCCGCTCTTTGTGTATTACCGTCTGAGACAGTAGTCCTAGTATCCCCGCTCTTTGTGTATGACCATGTGAGACAGTAGTCCTAGTATCCCCGCTCTTTGTGTATGACCATCTGAGACAGTAGTCCTAGTATCCCCGCTCTTTGTGTATGACCGTGTGAGACAGTAGTCCGAATATCTCCGCTCTTTGTGTATGACCATCTGAGACAGTAGTCCTAGTATCCCCGCTCTTTGTGTATGACCATCTGAGACAGTAGTCCTAGTATTCCCGCTCTTTGTGTATGACCATCTAAGACAGTAGTCCTAGTATCCCCGCTCTTTATGTATGACCATCTGAGACAGTGGTCCTAGTATCCCCGCTCTTTGTGTATGACTATGTGAGACAGTAGTCCTAGTATCCCCGCTCTTTGTGTATAACCGCCTGAGACAGTAGTCTTAGTATCCCCGCTCTTATTTTATTATTATATTATAGCTTATTTTTCCGACCAAATAATTATTTCTTTCTGCTCCCGATATATTTATACTTTTTCTTTTCTTTTTTGGCGTAACTTTTTAAAAGGTCAGATGGTATACAGATTTTTTCTATTCGTTGTTTTCTGGATCAATTCTCCGATGATAATTATCAGGTACATAACTACTTTGCCTATTGAAGCTCTACAAAATTGATGTTCTCATTGAGTGGCATGGCGCTTCAGTGTCGGAGCATCTCATGTCAACTGTTCTAACGCCAAGACGCGCGCTGATTTGTCGGTCTCTTTCACTTTAAAGCCTTACAACATTCCGAGCCACAATAACTATTGAGCTCCTCCTAAAACCTAGTTTTAAATACAGTTAGTTGATTGACGCCGATTTAAAAAAAGTACTCTGCTTAATGAATCATCTGTGCTAATGTTTGCATGAGTGATTTCAAAGTTTTCACGAAAGCTTTTAGAGCCCGAAATTAAAGGGTCAGCAATCGATTTACAACGGATAGTTTATCAATCTTTGGCACACTTCTACAATTACTTAGTTTAATTATAAATAATGGTAGAGCAGCGTGGCAGCGGCGTAAAAAATAAAATGCTCCATTTGCCGACGAAAGTCATTTTATCAACAAAGTGCATTCGGATTTAGAAATGATCAGCACATTTTAAAATGCAAACTGCAACGACCGAGCATTCGAGCAATTACAAAGTAGTAGGAAGTGAAATCAAAGGAAATGTGAGATAGATAGATAGATATATAGAGGGGAAAAAGAGAGAGAGAGAGAGAGAGAGAGAGAGAGAGAGAGAGAGGGAGAAATGCAAAGAAAGAGAAGATAGATAGATAGATAGATAGATAGATAGATAGATAGATAGATAGATAGATAGATAGATAGATAGATAGATAGATAGATAGATAGATAGATAGATAGATAGATAGATAGATAGATAGATAGATAGATAGATAGATAGAGAGAGAGAGAGAGAGAGAGAGAGAGAGAGAGAGAGAGAGGGAGAAATGCAAAGAAAGAGTTTAGAAAAACTATGCAACACAAAGCGACAGATCTAGATCTATATGGAGATAGATCAGTGAACAGATCAGAACAGTGACGTATAGCAGTTAATCTATGTTACATGCAAGTGAAGTTGGAAAGGTAGAGACGAAACATTTTAGGTGTGAGGTTGAGTCCAAAAATACTGTTGCCAGTTAGGAAAAACTGTGTCTGCTAAGAGGAACAGGTATCTTTATATTATAAATGGCATCGTTGGTGTCTCTCTCTCTCTCTCTCTCTCTCTCTCCTCCTCCTCCAAAATCGCTAAATAATTAGTGTAAACGTATGATTTTGGTTGAACTTTCAAAATCCGTCTCCACAGCGGATTCCGATCTCTAAAGTGTGTTGCTAAAACCATTACAAAGACCGCTGTGAAGTTCACACTTAAATAATAATCATTGCAACAAGAAACTGTTATCATTAATCTTCCAGATCGACAATAATTATTATTTAACATGATAAAACAACCAATCACATGGCTCCGAGCTAACAGAGTCATGGTATCCCCACACTGTCTTTTGTTTAGCAGTACTTAAACTTGTCAGATGTTCGTCTTGGGATCCGTCCACAATATAGCCTTTCAAATGCTGACGTTGGACGCTAAGCAACAGCAAACAAACAAACCACGGAGTCACGTTTTAAGCGAAAAAAGAAACCCCTCCACCCACCCACCCCAACCCAAAATAAAAACAAATGCCACTTCCAAAAACACAGGCAAAGTTACGGGAAGAATACAAAAACTTGCATTTCAATCAAAATAAGCAATAGCATTGTATTGAACATCTTTGCAACGCACTTTTATTTCAAAACAGTAACTTATTATCTCAAGTTATTTCTTTCATATTTTTTTTAATAAAAAAGACGGTTTACATTGTTGTTGTGTAAGCGGATCACGTGGGTTGACAAATACCTTCTCAATTCTGTCTATGATAAAAATTGATATAGATCATTTTACACCTGGAGCCGTAAGTACAACGCCAAAGTCGCAAGAATATGCGGAGAATGTAAGGAGGTTTACGGCGAGTCGTAACTTACTGTAACGTTATACTTACGGTCCCTCGTGTTCGTTCAATCGGTGACTGTCTTGGTCTTCTATTTTTGAAAACCTTGAGTAAAACACATGATCTATTTAACATACATATTTCGCAAAGAGCAGATTGTTTCCCATGAGCTGCTTCAACTATGGCGCTGCTAGGTCTATATTATTCTGATCGAAATCTGAGTTGCACCTGCGGCCCCTAGATTGTAAAATTTAATGGTCCCAAAAGTCTAGTTAAACTGAAAATTGCACTAACAGGTCAACCTGAGAAAGTCTTTTATGCTGTATTAAAATTAAAAGGAACAAATTCACAGTGATTGTGTTGAATGCTCAAACAATTTTTCCTCCTTAATTTTATGAACCTGTTTAAGCTCCATCTACAACATCGCATGTTGAAACATTTGTTGGGGCAACAGGCGGTAACAACCGATCCAACCAGTGGCACACAATGACGATTTGATGGGGGACGAACCCCGGGTGCCCTTATTAGTAACCGCTCACTTCACCAACTGAGCTTCACGCGCTGTGCTAATTTCTAGGTGTGCTGTCGCTTACAGATATCAGGCCGTAAGTGCAACGTCGTGATAAGCTTGCGTCTCGCCTTAAGATAAAATAATGAGAATAAAAAGGCGTACGACTCGTTGTAAGCTAGCGTGGCGTTGCACTTTATACCCCCAATGTCGATCACAAACTAGTGGCGCGTACCAACCCTTCCTTGGTTCTACCACGGCACAATATGTAGCCTTCTATCTAGTTCACAATCATTCACCCAATCTCTTTGATTATTTGGTAATTCTTTACAATGAAACGCGCGCTTTTAGTTTTAATGTCCCACTTTTTTTTCCTTTTTTAACTGCGGGGGCGGCGGGGGTGTGGGAGGGGCGGATCGAAAGAGGTTGCTGTTGTTGTTGTTGTTGTTGTTGTTGTTGTTGTTGTTGTTGTTGTTGTTGTTGTTGTTGTTGTTGTTGCTGCTGCTGCGGTTACTACGTAAAAATGCATTTCAACACTACGCGACACACAAAACTTTTGTCTTCTCAAAAAGTTCATGAACCAAGTGAACTTCTTTTCGATTTCATAATAATCGTAAGCCTATCTTTCGTTATACAATGACCAAAATAGCACCGATAAAGTTTCACTCTAACTTGTGCGTTATTTTCTTGAACCTATTCGATTTCATAACAGAAAACACTTTTAAATACAATGATCAAAAATTGACTTCTTTTTCAAAGTAGCACGGATAGATATTGATCTCATCGATCAATTGCTTTCATCTCCTTGCCTGTCCGAGTTAGTCGGAGGTTAGAAATCAATTATTGAAAGCATAGAGATTTCCAGCACTACCTCCTTATTTCCTATTCTTATCTGGCTTCTCTGAGATTGCACTACTAGCTGTGATATTGTCGCGGCAGGAATGCACGGTAAACAATTCTTTGTTCCTTGTTTTTTTTTTTGTTGTTGTTGTTGTTGTTGTTGTTGTTGTTGTTGTTGTTGTTGTTGTTGTTGTTGCTGCTGCTGCGGTTACTACGTAAAAATGCATTTCAACACTACGCGACACACAAAACTTTTGTCTTCTCAAAAAGTTCATGAACCAAGTGAACTTCTTTTCGATTTCATAATAATCGTAAGTCTATCTTTCGTTATACAATGACCAAAATAGCACCGATTAAGTTTCACTCTAACTTGTGCGTTATTTTCTTGAGCCGATTCGATTTCATAACAGAAAACACTTTTTAATACAATGACCAAAAATTGACTTCTTTTTCAAAGTAGCACGGATAAATATTGATCTCATCGATCAATTGCTTTCATCTCCTTGGCCGTCCGAGTGAGTCGGAGGTTAGAAATCAATTATTGAAAGCATAGAGATTTCCAGCACTACATCCTTATTTCCTATTCTTATATGGCTTCTCTGAGATTGCACTACTAGCTGTGATATTGCCGCGGCAGGAATGCACGGTAAACAATTGTTTGTTCCTTGTTGTTTTTGCTGTTTTTTTTTTTGTAATGTTACATAATTATGGTTTTGATCCGGTAAGGTACGTGTATTTTGAAAATTGAGAAGCGCTTAAAGTTAATACCCGTTGGCGCAAGTTTGTTAGTTTTTACCCGTTAAGTTCCAACAATCAGATCTAGATCTAGCAATGCTTCGTGAAGAAATTGCTACAACTTCTTTACATGGTTGTTAGCTGTATTTCAGGTTTATTGTAAATGTTTTCTTATTATGGTTTACGTTTGCGAGTCAGTATAATTTTTAAATTGAACTTTAGTTGAGACACCCTGTTTTTGTTGGGATTTTTGTTTTGTTTTTTGTTGGAGTTTTTTCTAATTGTTTCTTGTTGTGGGTTTTGTTTTTGTTGTTGTTGTTTTGTTTTGTTTTTTTGGTTGTTTTGTTATGGGGGATTTTTGTCATGTTTTGTTTTCTGTTGTTGTTGTTGTTGTTGTTTTTGTTTTGTTTTTTTTTTTTCTTTTTTTGTTTTTTTTTTTTTTAATTTTTTTGGGGGGGGGGTATTTTCACTCATCATTTTTCTAACAGCTTATATAACTAGCAATTCGAAGCATATTTCGTGATACCAAGCAAGATTTTATTCGTTTTAGCCTACGGAAATATCCTATCCATCTGTCTGTATGTCTCTCACTCTTTCTACTACACTCTCTTTAAGTCTCTCTCTCTCTCTTTACCTATCGATCTATCTCTATCTCTGTCTCTCTATCATCTCTCTCTAAGTTACTTTTGTTTCAACCATGGCATTTTATGTTAACATGAATAATGATTTAAATACAACCGTTCAATTTCTTATTCCATTTTTCTAATTACTGTAATTACGCACCTGAAGTTGATATTCGGAAACAACTAAATTACCTTTCAAACAGAGGTTCAGTAAAGATGATGCAAATAAAGTTATCTCTAATTGAAATAAAAAGCCTTGTTTCGAGAATAAGATGTTTGGTGCGGCTAAGTAAAAAGTTAGTTCTAGCTTGAACATGAAGAAGATGGAAGATGTGAAATTCTCTGATCTTCTTTCAAAACATATCTAGCACCTTAAGGAAGTGCCTAGCGTATCCTTTTTTCTTCCTCTTCCCATTTGCTTTAAATTTCTTTCAGCTCAAGTTTTTGAAAAGATAAAGGCAGGATGCGATTCTAACCAGAAATATTCCCTCGCTCCTTAAGTCACTGATGTATTCATCCGCTACTCAGTCTTCCGGAAGTGGAGTATGGATTTTTTACCTTTTCCGCAAAATTTTCCCGTACTTTTTTGCGCCATCTTATCAGCGTTATCAAGGCTGACTATGTGAGACAGTAGTCCTAGTATCCCCGCTCTTTGTGTATGAGCCATGTGAGACAGTAGTCCTAGTATCCCCGCTCTTTGTGTAACATTTCCCTGGATGTGTGAGAGAGAGATAGAGATAAATAGAGAGAGAGAGAGAGAGAGAGAGAGAGAGAGAGAGAGAGAGAGAGAGAGAGAGAGAGAGAGAGAGAGAGAGAGAGAGAGAGAGAGAGAGAGAGAGAGAGAGAGAGAGAGAGAGAGAGAGAGAGAGAGAGAGAGAGAGCACAGAACCTGTTACAGTTGTAGGCTTTTTAAAGCTCACAAAATGTTACATATGGTTTTGATCCGGTAAGGTACGTGTATTTTGAAAATTGAGAAGCGCTTAAAGTTAATACCCGTTGGCGCAAGTTTGTTAGCTTTGACCCGTTAAGCTGCAACAACCAGATCTAGATCTAGCGATGCTTCGTGAAGAAATTGCTTCAACTTCTTTACATGGTTGTTTTAAAACACATCTTCTGATATCTGTATTTTAGGTTTATTGTAAATGTTTCATTATTATGGTTTACTTTTGCGAGTCAGAATAATTTTTAAATTGAACTTTAGTTGAGAGACCCTGTTGTTGGGATTTTTGTTTTGTTTTTGTTTTGTTTTTTTTCTAATTGTTTCTTGTTGTGGGTTTTGTTGTTGTTGTTGTTGTTTTTGTTGTTTTGGTTATGTTGTTGTGGGGGACGTGGGGGACTTCTGTCGTTTGTTTGTGTTTTTGTTGTTGTGCTTCTTTCTTTTGTTTTCTGTTATTGTTTTTTTTTCCTTGATGATTGTGAGGAGATAATAAAGTCAGATTTGAAAGCGTTGTGCTTCGGGGATGAATTATCTATCTAGATCTAATCTTACATTTTGGGGGAATTCCCGCTCACTAAAAATGTTCTCACAGTGGGGAGTGTCGCGAGCACGATAAAATTAATAGTTGGTGCAAAAGCTGTCAGGTCCCCTGTACTGTAAAAACTTGTTTGTTGGGTTTTTTACCCGCGTTTGGTTCTTGAAAATATAATGTATATCAGGCGGTCTAGAAAGCTCTCTGGGGGTACCTGGCAGCTCAGTTGGATCGAAGTTAGAACCTCATCATCAGCCACGTAAATCATGTTCTCCGGGAAAACTTAAGTATGGGCTCGTACTATTAACCAAAGACTACCAAGTATCAATTTCGCTGTTTCATCGGTGTACAACTTACTATCGAATTACTGTGGTCATCATCGTCGTCGTCGTCGTCGTCGTCGTTGTTATAGTAGATCTTTTTTAGACGCAACCTCCGACATCAACCTCACAAAACTCTGTCTTGTCCTGTGTCATGCGGCCTGATTCTGTGATTTTTATTCCAATGTATTCCTCAGTGTTCTGAATACAACGCCTTCTAGGTCTGCAAACGTCCTCTTTGACCCCCCCCCCCCCCCCCCCTCCCTTCTAAATTTTCAATGTAATGGGGTCGATGTATGACAGTTGGTTTGTTTGCGCTACCGTCATGAATGATAAAGAAGACAAAAAGATCGTGGTTATAATGTCCCATTTGCAGATGAAGAAGGCGGTCTAATGAAGATGATCATGTGTAGATGGAGGATATGGTTATGAGAAAGATAACGACCAGTGAATGAGGACGATGGTGTGTCGGCTGAGGGCAATAATACAGTTTATTTATAGAGCGCCATATCCAATAAACTCAGCTCATGGCGCTTTTTACACATTGAAATCTCATTTAAAAAAGAATATTTGACATAGTGGCATAAAATATAGATAACAATACATGTTTTCTTAACATCACAAACAAAAAGCATTCATTCATACAATAACATGATTTGCATACATAATTAAGCAAAGTGGTGGAAAAAATGTGTTTTTAACAGTTTTTAAACGTCGTTTATGAGTCAGTGTCTCTCAATTATTTTGATAGACTATTCCATATATTCAGTGCAGCTGCACTGAAAGCTCTCTCACCATACCTCTTAGTTCTACATCTTTTTACATTAATAATTTTTTTTCGCTCGAGTGAAGGGACTGTGGTGGTAAGTACGGAGATAGGAGATTTAACAAATATGATGGGGGCGTTCCGTTAATAAATCTGCAAGAGATAATCGGTGTGTTGTACTCAGAGCGTGAGTTTACTGGCAGGCAATGTAGATGTTTAAGGTGAGGGGTTACACAGTCGCACTTTCTTTTTCCCGTTACCATTCTAGCCGCACTATTTCGGCATCTCTACAACCTATCAAGACTCTCGTTAGAAAAATTTAGGTATAAAGAATTACAATAGTCTAACGGTGAAAGAATGATGTTTCGTCCAGATATTTCGTCATTGCACCAATTCTCCGTATTTAAAGACAGATCAACTTACAAAGGTGACTAATATGTGGTCTCAATGTTTGATGGTGATCTACAATCACACCAAGATTTTTAGCTTGTTTCATAAACTTAACTACATCATGTCCAACGTTTATTTGTGCTATTACATTAAATTTCAGTTGATTTCTGACATCAAATAGCAAAGACTCTGTTTTGTCACTATTCAGCTGAAGTTTGCAACCATCCAGTCCCCTACTTCCTTAATACAAACCAAATTTTCTTGCAAGCCCAGGTAAAACTGATTTATAACGCTAGGTGTCATCTGCATTAGGAAGTGTAGGACTAAGAGGAAAGGTGCATGACGAGACTTAGACTGGAAGAATACAAGTATCTTATTACTGATGGTTTGGGTTACCTGTAACGGAAATTCCCCCATCAAGGAAGATTTTGGTTAAGGTGGTTAACCAAGAGGATAGTTTTGTAAACGAGGTGATCTCACATATTAAATATAATTGCCACATGCTGACTGCTTTTACCTGTCAAAGGTGAGAACAGAATGATTGTCATCAGTGTCAGAATGTTCTCTGGGATTTCAATACCATCATTGTATCATACATCATGAAGAAATTGTGGAGAACGTATTTCTCAATGTGTGTTAATACTTCTTACACAAGTTTCCACTTGCCCCCTTAGCTTAAAGTGTGGCTTTATTATTGGGCCTACTTCAACCAAAGTGGACTTGAGGCTAAGTAAAAAGGCTTTAAATAGCTCAATTGATAAACGACTTGGTTCATTTGCGTGAGATTCTGGGTTCGAACCTCAGTAACAGTTACTGTCATGCTCGGTTATGACCCGTCTTACCTGTGCCTAGGTGTGTAGAAGTAATCAAAGATTGATAAAATTAAAGGTGGGCTGCTCTTTAGGTTAATAGCCAGAGAGTCCAATCTATGGTCCTCTAGACCTACAATCAGGAGTCCGCGGCTCGATTCCCAGACGGACCCCCGTCTATGTATAGGATCTAGGAGACGATTGGTTGTGATAAATACAAGTTTACTGTCGGTTTGTTTTTTCTTTTTGAACATATTAAGGGGATAATTGTTTTACGCTTTGTTGTTGTTGTTTTTTTCTTTTTGATATTTCATTCAATATGGAACTTTTTTTATTTTAATGACCACTCTCCCGAATTATTTGATTTTAAAGTTGTGGTGATAGAAGCAGAATTGGATTGTCGGAAGAACCAATAGAGAGAGCATTAGCGCTAAAGAAGATAGCAGTTTTAGAAACACTGGGAAAAGCAAAGAGGTGTTAATGTGTGCAGGGAAAAAATAGTAAAAGAAACTTTTTGAGAAAACATGCTAGTAATAAGTTGGTGGTGGAGGTGGATACTTCATGTTTGAAACTATGGCAATAGTTACGAAGAGGGTAGGATATCCACAATAACAAACGAGGAGGTGAGATAAATAAAGGTATTTCAGAGCGTGCGTCACGGTGTGGGCACGGGTTGGCTGAGTTCTAACTAAATGAATGGGGATCAGTGCCAGTGTAAGGTGAGTGTAAGGTACGAGTGATTAAACCACAGCGTGAGAAGCTGATACTTTTTTAGATGTTTGGTTCTCAGGATTCGCTCTCTGCGCGTCAGAGAATATTTTTGGTAAAAGGTAAAAAAGAAGTTCACCGGCATTGGAGGCAGATTTCTCATACATGTTTCTTCATGATAAAGAACTCATTGATGAGTGTTCCTTGAGCAACCAAAACAAAACGGTAGAAGCCACACTCAGTTCAGCGTATTCTATCCGTATCACTACAGACTGGACCTGCGACTTCGGTTTGGCCAGGCAGAGAGGACTTCTTACCTTTGTGAACCCGCCTCCATCGCCACGGCTCTCCGAGCATACACAGCACAGAGGGATGTTTTTGGTTTTGGGGAAGGCGGTAGCCATGGAATCTCGTAGGGGGTCATTGGTAGTGAGCCTTGGTGAGAGGAATAAAAACACGATGTGCGTGTGTGTGTGTGCCTGTGTGTGTGCGTGTGTGCATGAGAGGGGGAGGAAGAGAAAGATCAAGAGATATAGAAGAATGAAGTCAATGTGGGCGCATAGCCATAATGGTCTACTTGTGCGTGTGCGTGTGTGTGTGTGTGTGTGCAAGAGAGGGGGAGGAAGAGAAAGATCAAGAGAGATAGAGAAGAATGAAGTCAATGTGGGCGCATAGTCCTAATGGTATACTTGTGCGTGTGTGTATGCGAGAGAGGGACAGGAAAGGATAGAAGAAGAGAAGTAGAGAGATGGGGAGAGGGGATTAGGGTGTGTTTGGGGTGTGTCTGGAAGCCAGGGGTCTGGGGGATGGAAGATGGAGATAATGGGGTTACAGGCCGCATCCGCCATTACTCACGGCTGTAACAAGGCCAGGCCTACTGCCTGCCTGAACTCATGGTGAGCGCTTGGTCTGGGCGGTTTGCTCACTCGGTTTTAGGCTAGACTGTCTCTATTAAGATAAGGGAAGGCACGAGCGCTGGCAGAGATGTGAGTAACGGTTAACGCGCAAAAAATGGCCCACGAGATATATTAGCTAGGAAGATACTAGCTATAACTTCTCGAGGGGGAAAAACAGAATATTACAAGAAGATTTTTAGGGCCCACCAAAAATATAAAAAGCAGAAGTAGACCGGTTGTTCGCATAGATGTTAACACACACACACAAAAACTTTAAAAAAACAACAACAAAGCAAGGTTTAAAAAAGCATATATACGTTTAATGCAACCATCTTGAACGTAAGGGCTCACTGTAAAGGTTGCACGATAAATATAAACATATTAAAACATAGAACATTAGAGGAGCATTAGACTCACGTTTGAGAACCAGAAACAAATAATTCTAGATCAGGCGGAATGCCGAGTTGAATTTGCCAGTTGTCTATGCGGGTGCTGTCATTAGCATGTTGATGAAGTAGGCTTTACATTGAATATTGTTTACATAAAATAGTGTATGGAAAGTATACACATTCAACAAAGATATTGTTAGTTCAACTTCCTTTACGGAGATTCTGTGCAGCCGATAATTATTTTGTTTACGTATAAAACAGTGGCAAGGGGCGGAGATTGGTGCGTCCATCTTGAGTACACACTTTGCTCTTCCAGCATTTTTCCTTTCTAACAAGATTGTATGCAATTTGACCAACTGTTGTGAAATTTCGAATAATTATTTGGAGGAATTTTCAGTGAACTAAGAATTAAAATCGAAGGAGAAGCGTAACGTTAGTTAAATTAGTTTCCTCTCTTCACGTCTCTATGAAGTTTGTGTGAGATAGCCTATTAATCAATTTATAATTATGAGTTGAGTTAATTTGAGTTCGGTTAAGGTTACACTTAAGAATTATAAAGGGTATATTGTGACTGACACCGGACACTTTCATGTTCTGCCACACACGAGATGGAGACGGCGGAGATACCATGACTCTTGTCTCAGCCAGTCACATTATACTAATACCGACCCAACCAGTTGCAGTGGACGAAACTGGTCAAACAAATCCATAGCCTATCGTGGAATTGAAACCGCGAACCCACCAATCGGGAGACCAACACTCTCCTACTTGAGCCAGTTTGCCCCTATATGAGTATGATATACTTTTCCTCTTACCGGGGGAGGGGGGCGGTGGCCCTGGGGTAGAACATCAGCTTCCGACGCAAGAGGTCCAAGTTCGAGCCCTGGCGATTTCGCTTCTTACTGGTTGTGTCGTGGTCAGTTTAATGTGATCGGCTGAGACAGGGGTTATGGCGTCCTCGCCCTGTTTCGTGTGTGGCAACACATAAACATTGTCAGACGTGAGTCTTGGGACCCGTCCACAATATAGCCTATATAGTGCTGATGTTGAAACAGATCTTTCCTCTTTCCGCAGAACAAAATTTGTTGAGCGTTTTGGAAAATGAATAAAATAAAATAATCACAGCAAGGCTAAGTTTCCAATTGTTGGAATAAATCAAATATGTCTTTATATAATATTCTGCAAAATTATTAACCAAGTAAATGCATAAAATGTGAAGTATTTCTCTTTGCGACTGACTTAACGGCACTTATCTAATGCTAATTTCCATAGGCCTTAATGAAAACAGATTTATCCATGCTACTAATGCTGTGCTTGAGTGAAGGGTCGTTGCGTAAAGGGTTTGTTCTAATAGTGACACGGCTCCAACATGTGCTACTTATTTAAATATAGCTCTTTGGTACTTCGATGCAGTTTTCTATATCAAACATGCAACCAATATTTTTAAAACTGTAGCGGGTATACAGCATGCATTAACTGTGAACTATGGTTTCTTCCTAAAGAATACCATTTATGATGAGATCTGGCTCGAGCTTAAAGACGTTTGCCTATCGCATGTGGACGGTTACATAGTGCCTGTCAAAACAATTAGTAATTAAGACTAGCATGTACGCTACTTTGGGACTAAGAATTATAGGTAGATGAGTTGAATAGGGAGGTCCAGGTATAGGAAGGTCCAGTATAGGGCGTACGCTAGCCAGATGGCAAACTGGCAGGCTAGATTGTGAGTAAACAAGAGAGAGAGAGAGAGAGAGAGAGAGAGAGAGAGAGAGAGCAAGGGAGGAGATATCATGACCCCTTATAATGAAGCGGTATGAAAAAATGCTAATTCGCGCTTTGGTAGGCTACACCACTCTGACAGATACGGGACAGGTTGGTTTCCTCGGACAGAAAAGCAGACAGTCTCATAGACAGACAGACAGACAGGCGGACAGTCTGGCAGACAGGGAGACAGACACCGACAGACAGACTTTGAGATGAAAGATGAGAAGTGCCAGAGATCACCTTGTTGCTCGCCAATCAGTGCGCAGGACCATTCAACTTGAGGCGCACATTCAACCTACAAAGTAGGTTACCCACCCGCTCTCCTCTTACTCGCTAGTTAGGATTGAAATTTACGAGGCACTTAGTCCACTTTTTCCTTTTTCTTCAACTTACCTACCTGCCTTTATCAGTTTAATGTCATCGGCTGAGACAGGGGTATGGCGTCCTCGCCCTGTTTCGTGTGTGGCAACACATAAACATTGTCAGACGTCAGTCTTGGGGCCCGTCCACAATAAAGCCTATATAGTGCTGATGTTGAAACAGATCTTTCCACTTTACGTAGAACAAAATTTGTTGAGCGTTTTGGAAAATGAATAAAATAAAATAATCACAGCCAGGCTAAGTTTCCAACTGTTGGAATAAATCAAATAATTATGTCTTTATTATATTCTGCAAAAGTATCAACCAAGTAAATGTATAAAATGTGAAGTTTTTCTCATTGTGACTGACTATACGGCACTTATCTAATGCTAATTTCCATAGGTCTTAATGAAAACAGATTTATCCGTGCTACTAATGCTGTGCTTGAGTGAAGGGTCGTTGCGTAAATGTTTGTTTTAATACTTACACGGCTCCAACATGTGCTACTTATTTAAATATAACTCTTTGGTACTTCGATGCGGTTTTGTATATCAAAACATACAACCAATATTTTTAAAACTGTAGCGGGTATAAAGCATGCATGAACTATAAACTATGGTTTCTTCCTAAAGAATACCATTTATGATGAGATCTAGCTCGAGCTTAAAGACGTTTGTTTGCTATCGCATAGTGCCTTTCTATATCAAACATACAACCAATATTTTTAAAACTGTAGCGGGTATAAAGCATGCATGAACTATAAACTATGGTTTCTTCTTTAAGCATACCATTATTTTATGATGAGATAGATAGCTAGAGCTTAAGAGACGTTTGTCTATCGCATGTGGACGGTTACAGAGTGCCTGTCAAAACAATCACTAATTAAGGCTAGCATGTACGCTACTTTGGGACTGAAAGATAGGTAGAATTATAGGTAGGTGAGTTGAATAGGGAGGTCTAGTAGAGGGCGTACGCTAGCCAGATGGAAAACTGGCAGGCTAGATTGTGAGTAAACAAGAGAGAGAGAGAGAGAGAGAGAGAGAGAGAGAGAGAGAGAGAGAAAGGGAGGAGATATCATAACCCCTTATAATGAGGCGCTATGAAAAAAATGCTAATTCGCGCTTTGGTAGGCTACACCACTCTGACAGATACGGGACAGGTTGGTTTCCTCAGACAGAAAAGCAGACAGTTTCATAGACAGACAAACAGACGGGCGGACAGTCTGGCAGACAGGAAGACAGACACCGACAGACAGACTTTGAGATGAAAGATTAGAAGTGCCAGAGATCACCTTGTTGCTCGCCAATCAGTGCGCAGGACTATTCAACTTGAAGCGCACATTCAACTAACAAAGTAGGTTACCCACCCGCTCTACTCTTACTCGCTAGTTAGGATTGAAATTTACGAGGCACTTAGTCCACTTTTTCCTTTTTCTTCAACTTACCTACCTGCCCTTTCTTCTTCCTATCTAATTGTGAAAAGAAGAAAAACTACACACGAGCACAAAAAAAACATTGACGTGTGTGAGTACACCTTTTTACTCACGGCACATGGGAACCTACGGTGCAAAGACTGCGTCCGTGTTGTTACCGCGAGTTCTTCTTTGTGTATGTGGGTGTGTGTGTGAGAGCTTCAAATAGATCGTGAGTTCTCTATTCGTTGGTGTGTTTGTGTTCTAGATCCTGTCGGTTTCTCCAGCGCTATGTGTGTGTGTGTGTGTGTGTGTGTGTGTGTTCTTAACCGTGAGTTTTCTCTCGCTAGGTGAGTGTGTGAGTATGTGGTCTAGGTTGTGAAATCTCTATACCTAGGTGAGTGAGTGTGCACATTAGGCCGTGAGTTCGCCTTCACTAGTGTATGAGTCTAGTGAGTTTGAGGGGTGAGTTTGCACCGACCTGCGCGTGAGAGATGCTGGTTCTCCCCTCGGGCTGAGGGACTCGACCTCTCGCGGTGAACTCCGCGCCTCAGGCCCGCCGCGCTCGACCTGGCCTGCGCGCTCACTGCCAGACAGGGGCTACCAGCTTTACCTCACGCGGGAGGAGGTTAACATTAGTCTTCGTGTGGTTCAAAGCTAGCAAAGTTCTCTGACTAGACTTATAGTTAGCTGTGTTATAGTAAGAAAAGGTGCTTTTAGATATACAATACTCAAGAACAGGACCAGTTTGCGTTATCGTTTCTCCACACTGAATTCACGCACCAAATTCACATGGTTGATTGCTTGATATTTTGACAGGAGTAGCGGTGCTTACTTGCGGAAAAGTTTACGCAAACCCTACCATGGAGTAAACTTCGTGGGAACTGTACACCAAGAGCAGTGCTGCGTTCTGGACCTGTAGATATCCACCCTGATCCGCTTGGAGTACTCACCATTCAGCCCGCACGTTCTGAATCTGGACTACAGTGAGTCTGAGCGTCCCTTGACCTTTGCAGAGCCATAGATCAACATAGAGTAAGTTGGAACGATTAATTTGCTTTCAAACGCATCGATTTCTCCTCGTATCCAATCTAATTTAATGGAGGAATTACCGATCGGTCGGCTGTCGCGCATTTAGAGTGGATTAGAATGCTGTTTAATTTTATTGCAGATAGACTTCAGAATCTGGAATATAGGCACCGTAGCAGGAAGCTCATTCCGATTTTCTATAAACACCACCTTGAACACTTTTATTATTTGATGTTAGGCTAATTCTTATACAATGCAACTCTGTCTGTATGTCTGTATTTCTATCTATCTTTCTATCTATCTATCTATCTATCTATCTATCTATCTATCTATCTATCTATATAACTATCTATCTATCTATCTATCTATCTATCTGTCTGTCTGTCTGTCTGTCTGTCTGTCTGTCTATCTATCTATCTGTCTATATATGTATTATAGTCTATCTCTCTATCCACGATCGGTGAAAAATATATTTGTCTGATTTCGTTGGTGCCAGTTGGCCTACACGTATAATGTGACCCGCTCGATCAGACGTCAGTCTTGGAACCCGTCCACAATATAGCCTATATTGCATAGTGTTGGACGTTAAGCAACAAAACATACAAAACTACCAACATTTCTCTCTATCTATATCTATCTTCTCTCTCTCTCTCTCTCTCTCTCTCTCTCTCTCTCTCTTCTGTCTCGTCTCTCTGTCGTTTTCTCTCTCTCTCTCTCTCTCTCTTTCTCTCTCTCTCTCTCTCTCTCTCTCTCTCTCTCTCTCTCTCTCTCTGTCGTTCTCTCTCTCTCTCTTTCTCTCTCTCTATCTCTTTCTCTCTCTCTCTATCTCTCTCTTCTCTCTCTCTCTCTCTCTCTCTCTCTCTCTCTCTCTCTCTCTCTCTCTTTCCGTTTTTAATTTTATTGTTTTGTTGTTGATGTTTTTTTCAGGCATTGGTTTTTTTTGTTTGTTTGTTTTTTTGCTCTTGTTTTTTTTGTGTTGTTTTTTTTTTTTTGTTTGCATTGGCATGATTAGTTTAATTCAAAAAGACAGGGAGCAATTTGATTGTATCATTGTATTCAATTGTTTGTTTGAAAAACTAGGAAAAAAAATTCCCAAAACGGCATTCCTTTCTGTTGGAAATCATGAGAGGTGTTCAATAAGCAGAAAACGCTATTGCTTCATGCAAAGTTGGTTTTTAATCCGGTTTGTGCACTTTGTGTTTTGTTTCAAAGAAGAACAAGTCCCTATGGTGAGCATAACTAATCTTCCTGTTTTATCGGCGAACTTGAACCTTATTTAGAGTTCACATATCTTCTAATTCTGTTCCGTAACTCTTGGTGAACACCAGTCTTTACCACCAGTCTTTACCACCAGTCTTTACCACCAGTTTTTACCACCAGTCTTTACCACCAGTCTTGAACACCAGTCTTTACCACCAGTCTTTACCACCAGTCTTTACCACCAGTCTTTACCACCGGTCTTTACCACCAGTCTATACCAACAGTCTATACCACCAGTCTTTACCACCAATCTTTACCACCAGTCTATACCAACAGCCTTTACCACCAGTCTTTACCGACAGTCTTTACCACCAGTCTTTACGACCAGTCTTTACGACCGGCCTTTACCACCGGTCTTTACCACCAGTCTTTACCGCCAGTCTTTACCACCATTCTTTACCACCGGTCTTTACCACCGGTCTTTACCACCGGTCTTTACACAAGACTAGTCTTTACCACCGTATACCACCAGTCTTTACCACCGGTCTTTACCACCAGTCTTTACCACCAGTCTTTACCACCAGTCTTTATGGTCACCTTATACTTCATTCAAGAAAGACAGAACATGCGAACGGGTCCCAAAGACTAACGTTTGGAAATGTTACCTGTTACCACATAAGGGCCTTGAGGCGAAACCATGACTCCTGTCTCAGTGATCCACATCCAAAACTTGTGAACTGGTGCTCGTTGTGTCTGCCACCCCAGGTCCGCTCCACATGCGATATGGAATTGAATTTAACCCATTGTTGGAGGAGAGGGATTGGGGGGGGGGGGGAGTTAGTTCAGTGGATATGACGTGCCCCTCCTAATTCGAGTTCGAATCCCGATAAGACAGATAGAGAGAGAGAGAGTGAAATAGAGAGACAAAGATATAGAGATGAGCTCTCCTTGAGCCTCACTAGTTTTGATGGGGCCAGATAATGTGACTGACTTTAACCGTCGCTGTGTGACAGCACGTACCATTCAGGCGTTAGTCTTAGGATCCGTTCACGATCAAAGCTAGTCACTGACTTTGACTGTAACAAAGCAATTAGCCCCACCTTTACCACATAGTTTCTATGCATTGATACTCTTTTGTGGTGTTTAGAAAATGTTTGTTTTGGGATTTTGTTTTGTTTTTTTGTTTGGTTTATTACGTTTATTATACGTTGCTGGGTGGATCGGCGTCAGCATAGTAGCAAAACACAGATTGTCGGTCCGTCAACGGAAGCTGTTATCCGTCGTACGACAGCCGGTCTATCTCCAGGAACGAATTACCACTAAAAATGGATCTCGGCATATTGTCTGTGTCTGTCCTGGATGCATGTATGAGTTGGTATAACTTCAGTATAATGTGACCAAGACGGAGACATGAGTCCTGGACACCCCGATTGGTCTCTGTGTGGCAGCACGTAAAATTGTCAGACGTGTCTTGGGTGGGACCCTTCCACAATAGAGCCTCACTGAAGTTGGACCTTAAAAAAGCAATTCATTCGATACTGTTCCATAGAGATAGTCGTTCCTCTTTCTGATGAACATGCCTCCCTACGATGCCTCGCTTTCCTAAGATCTATCTTCCGAACGCATTTTAAAGTTATACCATTTGCCATTTTTCCTTCGTGCACTGTACATTCTTCGTCTTGTTTCTTGTTGTATATATTTATGCCTTTTACTCTCTTCTCCTCAAATTTGACTTCTTGTAGATCTTTAACTTTTTTTCTAATGCGCCATGACATTTTAGCCTATGCTTGCAAAATAAGCTCATGAAAGTTTTAAGTTTGTTTTTGTGTGGAAAATCATTGATTATGTTGCTGAAGTGTCTACTTCTGTCTCTATACCTGTATCACAATCATTCTCTTTAACTTTGGCGCCATTGATACCCCGTCGTAGATTACGCTAATGACACTTTGCCGAAACCAACTGCGAGTTAACTCTTTGCTTTTCGATACAGATGAAAAGCACCAAAAAAAAGTTTGAGATCCAGTCAAATCTGTTAAGTAAAGCTACCTTTATCTCAAAGTCTCATTTATTCTATCAATATCACTACCCCTGCTATTGTGCGATTGGTGCCGATGCGGTTGTTGTTTAACACTTTTTTATACCACGAATGATGTCCTAACTGTAAATGAAATGCTATTTTGATAGATTGTGAAGTTAATGTCCAGTTGTGAGGCTCTAGTTTCAGTCTGCTATCGACGAAACACTGCTCATGTCAGAGCCAAACTCAACGCCTTCACTTCCTCCACTGACTTTAACTAAACATGAACAACTTATATAAGCTGAACTCCAACTCGTAACATTCTCAAACGTGAGCCAGACAGCTTAGTTGCTGACCATGGGTGACAACATTCAAAAAAAAAAAAACGAACGTAAAAGCTCCGATGTCATGCTCATAGCAGTTTTCTTCTCCACTGTAGCGCAGAGTTGTACGTTTGTTTGTTCGTATTGAGCGCCCAGTGTCAGCACTATAAGTCTTTATTGTTTGTGCCAAGATTAATGTCTGACAATTTTATGTGCTGCCACATAGAGAAAGTGCGAGAATAATACAATAACTTCTGTCTCAGACGGCGACTTTCTACTAATACCGTTATAAACAGTAAAGGACAACCTTGGACAAATAAAGGACTGATCGTGAGTTTCGAATCGCGGACCTCCTAATTGGGAGACCAACGTTCTACCACTTGCGCCAGTTCGCCCCTCCCCCCACAGAGTTGTCTGACTCTGTGTGATCCAGGTGGTGCCCCTTTCCTCTTTTCTCCTGGTTTACGCCCTGAAGAGCGGAGATGGAGGGATTGCAGGGGAACCGTGATTAGGACCTGGAAGACAACACAATACGTTATCTTGATGGTAGCTCGTCATGTCTCTGTTTCTCGGCCTGTCTGCATGTATGTCTCTGCTTCTGTCTCTCTCTAAAAATATATCTCGCTCTCTCACTCGCTTAGACTCTCTCTGCCTCTGTCTATCTCTATCTCTTTCTCTCTGACTCGCTTAGACTCTCTCACTGAGGTAGAACATCGGCTTCCGACGCGATTTCGCCCCTTACTGGTTGTGTCGGTGTCAGTTTTATGTGACCGACTGACACAGAAGTCATGGCATTCCGGCCCTGTCTCGTGTGCGGCAGCAAAAAAACTGTCAGACGTCAGTCTTGGGGCCCATCCACAATTTAGCTTATTTAGTGCTGATGTTGAACGTTAAACCAACTCAACTACAACAATATCTCTCTCTCTCTCTCTCTCTCTCTCTCTCTCTCTCTCTCTCTCTCTCTCTCTCTCTCTCTCTCTCTCTCTTTCTCTAACTCTCGCTAAGACTCTCTCTCTCTTTCACTCTATGTCTGTATGCCTCTGGCTCTGTCTTTCTCTGTCTGTCTGTCTGTCTCTCTCTCTCTCTCTCTCTCTCTCTCTCTCTGTCTCTCTCTCTTTCTTGGGGCGCGGAAGCTCTGGGGTAGAACATCGGCTTCCCACGCGATATCGCCCCCTACTGGTTATGTCAGGCGTCAGTCTTGGGGCCCATCCACAATATAGCTTATTTAGTGCGATGTTGAACGTTAAACCAACTCAACTCAACTCAACTCATCAAGCTATCTATTTATCTATCTATTTATATCAGATTAGATATTTTTAGATCTTTATTCATCCAGTTTGGAAATTTGTTCTGGGCAAAGACGACATTGATTAATTTTACATAATATAAATCACCTTAAGACAAAAGTACCTAGAAGCTTAGCTTTTACATACACGTACACAGATTATATTGGCGCACACACCGGCAATTCTTAGTATCATAATCAAAAATGATAAATATATAGTCAACTGATTATTTATCTTACTAACTATAGATTACACAGTGCATCCCGGACTGGGATAGTCTTCGTGAAGTTGCGATATCTCTCTGTTCTTGGCTTAATAGTTAATACTCTCCCTGGTCTCCCCAATGCTATATACTCATTGAATAAAAGAGGGATTTGGTCTTTTATTATATGCTCAGCCTTGGCAATAGAAATTCTTTCATAGAGTGCATCTACAGATGGTAATTCCTTTCAGACAACTTTTTTTGCGTATTAATTTATCATTACGCGAACTGTCCCCACTTGTTATACTGCCACCCCAACAACTTATCCCACAAGACATAACACTGTGTGTATATTGCATCTATGTATCGATCTATTGATTTCTCTACGTATCTCTTTTTTAAATAAATATGATTTTTTTAAAGCATTTACACATATCTGTGGCAACTGATTACTTTTTGTTGGTGGGATGTTTATGTTGTTTTGTTTGTTTTTAAATCTAATATTTTGACCTACACATGCCTTACAACCCTGCTGAAATCTCAAATTTTATTTTCGGTGCCAAAGATATCTGTCCTGTTTGCAAATGAGTGGCTCTATTGTGCTGCGACACCCGGAAAGCTTGGCCAATAATGATTGTTGATGGAATTTTTTTTCAATTAGCTGGCACACAAGACATTTTCCTCTTCTTTGTGCATGCACCAAGCAACGCACACATACACCTTACAAACATAACATATATAAATATAAATGCCTTCATAATACATAATATTATTTTTTTCCGTTGTAGCCTTGTAGAATCAGGTGATTGTTATTTATACTGTGTTACGGAAGTCTAAGAACATAAAACGAAAACCTCGTGTTGTTAAATCAGGACTTGCGTTTCTATTCTTGCTCCGTAAAATCTGTTCGAGTCAAGTTGTAATTTTGTACAAATAAAACATGCCGAAGAGGCATACCAGTAATCACGCATGCATGATAATAGTCCTCCTGCGAGCTTTGGAGACAGGCGGAAAATCTCTTAGGCTATCGGCATGTACGAGAACTCAAAAAAGAAGGAAATACTTCGATTGGAAAAGCTTGTTTTCTCTACAAAAGAACAAAAATGATGGGTTGGTAGCTATTAAACTCCTACCCGAATAACCTCTTTACCCAGCGAATTATTTCTCTACATGTTATTGATCTAGTTCTCGGTGATATATAAATTTAGACCTATCGTGTCAATATGAAAATTGGTTTCTGTTAGCACATTATGTGGCAGTGTGGCAGAATGCTATAGATTCTCAGAATTCAATATTATATGTATCCAAATGTGTCCCTGGGAGGAAAGCGTGGGTGTCATCTTCTCGCCCTGCCCACAAATCGTGCCTTCAGGTGCTGGAATTGATCAAGTTAGAACTGGTACGTTGTACACTGTACACGATGGGCGACCTGTGATTCACGCGGCACCGCTGCCCTTTATCAGGATAAGGTTACACGAGTATATTTAGAACAGGTAGCCATTAAGATTGCTTCTGAATTATCAGACACCTTGCATTTGCTACGTATAGGAACTAGGACGTGCTGGCGTCATCAATTTATGCTGTGCATTCAACATCTTGTGTGATTCCGTCAACGTTATGGAATCGTTAAGTTTGCTCCAAAAAGACGGTTTGCCTCTTTGTCAGATAATTTGAACGGACACAAAATCCCTAGTTATAATTGAATTCGTTGGTGTACTGTTTTTTGTCACAAAAGTAGTTTTATTTCATCCCTTGGTACTGTTTAAGTAGTATTTAGAGAATTTTTTTATTAAATGTGCGCCCATTGAGTGGTATAAAATATCAGCTGTCACTTAAAACCTGCTCTGTCACGTCAAACACGCCCTGTCACTTTGTCACATGATTAATTTGAAGTGACAAAATCCATACGTAGGCCTGATTAGTTCTTAATGCGCTATGCATTGTCTGTACCGGTAGCTTATTTTTAGCACTTGTCGCTCATGTTTTCGCCGGGCATTGAGTACAGACATCCCTAATTACTCCAACGCTGATGGGGCAGTGGCAGGGTTATTATACATGTATTATGTATTACACATGTATTTTTCACCTGATATGTAATTTAATCTTTGAAAAATGTACTGACACGTAGAAAATAAGGATTCTTCAATGAAATTTTGTTGTTTACGTATTACTACAAGGTCTTTTTGCAGACAACGGACGTTAAGAAAACACCGTAAAGCTGGGCATCCATATTATTTTTTCTAGTTTTGTTTTGTTTTCTTTACTTTTGTTTCTGTGTTGTTGGTATATTGTGTTCCTTTTTTCTTATGATTTGTATGGCAATGGTAAGAAATATCACCTGTGTCACCTTACATCACGTTCTGACGCTGATCGCTCAAGCGTGGCACTAGGTGACCGTCTCAAGCGACACAATCGATAAGTAATTAGAGGTGAATGCGCTATTAGAACGCTATGTCTTTTGCGACAGTTTGTGTTCAGCTTGATTTTATTTTTTAATAAGTCACGAAGAGGTGTTGTGTTTTTCCTTTATTAGTTCATTTCCAGCGTGCAATGCTATCATTTTTTGTTGTTTTTGTTTGGGTTTTTTTTTTTTTTTTTTTTTTTTTTTTTTTGGGGGGGGGGGTTGGTTTGTTTGTTTGTTTGTTTTTTGCCTAAGAGTTCTTGTTGAGCACTTTTTTATATAGATATAATTCGGTAGTCAATTCAAATATAAACCAAAGTGGAAAGATGCCGAGTATGTCTTCCTCTTAAAAAAGAAATGACTATTCATATTGCATAAATATTAGTAGCAAGTGCAGTACTGCCATTGTCTAAAAAAAATAAAAGGAAAAGAAGAGGGTATAGTGCACTGTTTTTTTTTCTTTTTCTTGATATTGTTGTTGCTGTTGTTGCTATGCTTGTTGCTGTGATTGTTTTTGTGGTTCAGCATTTTTTTTTCCTTGTTTTCTAATTCTCCCAACCACACAAACTAACTTACAAGTAATCTGTGCATATGCAACCCTTTTTTTGCTGTTTTCTGCTGTGTTTGTACCACTAGAGAAGCTGTCGTGCCATTGCTGTGCCAGGTTCCCTCACTCTAGAACTATCGAACCTCGCACTGCGCCAGGCATGGATGGAACCCCTAGAGTTATCTCCCGTAGCAGCTTTACCGCTGGTCCCTGGTACTGCTGCACTGGTTAATAGCGTGTCGATATTGTCAATTTTCCCCTCCCCCGCAAGATTCTTCTTCTTAACTTTCCTTCTTTCATATTTTTCTTTTTAATTACCCTGATGATGTTCTGTTCTGATCGTTCATACAGAACATGGTGGCGTTTTCATAGAAGCCACGTTACATGTCAGTGGCAAGGCCATTTGGTGCTGACATTATTATTATCATTCTGCAAGACGGCGCTTCTAATCCCACTAAACTCAATCATTTTTAGGCCTTTTTATTTTAAACCAAGGCACAGAGGAGGGTTTGTTGTTTTTGTTTTTGTGTTGTTGTTGTTGTTGTTGTTGTTGTTGTTGTTGTTGTTGCTGTTGTTGTTTTTCGGCTCAGATGTAGTCAGTTGTGGATGTTTGCAATAATTGGCCATGTAACATTCTATTCTGTTCATACTAGTGTTCTTATGTTTTCCTAATTTGAAACGATTCCCTAGTCCATGGTCTCTTCTTTATAAATATAATAACCATACAATTTGTAATGTTGTTTGATAATTAGGCAGTGTGACACATGGATTCATAGTTAATATCAGATGCGACATGCGTATACTTATAACTTCAACTGTAAGACTGAGAACTAAAAGTCGCTCGAGGTTTTTTTCATTCGGGACAGCCGCTAGGCGGAAACTAGTATAATTACATGAGGTCCTAGACTTGGGCTTTTAGTTATTTTGTTATGGTAGTGAATCCTTAAAGACCAGTGTGATGATATTAGACGAGACATAATTCGTGGCAGCCACATTCTGTCTGTGTGTGTCAGCCTGGAATTTCGTCCGACGTTAGTCTTGTGACCGGCCCCCGAGGTAGCTGATTTGGTGATGGTGGGTCTCAAAAACAACAACCAACTAACTAATCACATGTCTCGTTCTATTTTTGTCGCAGCGTGTAAAATGTTCGGATATAAGTCTTTGAGAGTTTCAGGCGTTTCTGACGATGAACGTTCGGAAATCAACCGTCAAACAAACTACAGCTGCTGTTATTAGTTTTTAGTCTCTGCAGTTTTAATAAGTATCCTCCTACCTCCTGAATTTCGTGGTTGTTTTTATTATTATGTTTTCCTTATCTGGCATGTTTTGCTTTTGTCGCCACCATTGGTCAACATTGATTGGCAGCCGCCCGTGGCTTGAGGCGGGAAGTAGTCGCGCGCTGATTGGGAATGTCTAATAATCCACCGCCCGACTTGTAGGGGTCGCCCATCCTCTCTAGAGGTTAACAAGCATCTGTGGTGACAGCCTCTCCTAGCGCGGGGATGCAGGTCATCAGTACAGATCGATCTCGGGCATAAGCTCAATTATCGCTCTCTCTCTCTCTCTCTCTCTCTCTCTCTCTCTCTCTCTACATAATATTTTTTTTTTTCTTCCTCCCTCTCCCTCTCTCTCTCTCTCTCTCTCTCTCTCTCTCTCTCTCTCTCTCTCTCTCTTTCTCTCTCTCTCTCTCTCTCTCTCTCTCTCTCTCTCTCTCTCTCTCTCTCTCTTTCTCTCCCTCGTTTTTTTCCCTCTGTCCCTCTATCTCTCTCGTTCTATCTCTCGCTCGCCCTCTCGCTTTCCCTGTGTCCCTGAATTTCACTCCTCCTCTCTTTATCTCTATCTTTATATTTCTCTCTTTATCGTTCTCTCTCTCTCTCTCTCTCTCTCTCTCTCTCTCTCCAAATAATATCTTTTTGTTTCCTTCCAATAATTTGGTGCCATGGAAACCTGTTCTGCATAACATTTCTCCACTTGCTTCTGTCATAAAAAATCAACAGGTTTAAAGGTTATAATGATTCTCATTTTGTTGAAGTCTTTCTACAATCCAATGGTCGTAAATCTTAATTGCAAAAATTAATATCGGGCTAGTTTAAATAAACTGAATCTGTGTCAATGGAAGAGAGAACACAGTCTATGCACGCTAATAAGACTTAGTGCGTGTAGGTGCGATTAGGTGCAGCGGACACTGTTGTAGCGATTGGGAGCGCTGAGAAGTTCGAGATACGAGCACAAGAATTTGCTACTGGCATTTCCGGCTCATTTTGGTTGGGCGCGGGACTTCTTATAAAAAAGAACCAGATCCAATTTCCCCATCAAGTCGCTAATGATTGGATTGGTGTATGTATAACTGAACCGGGTGAGATTGAGGTCCTGGTATTCTCCCTTTGTCTAGGTGGGGTTACACGTAAAAATGTAAAACTTAGTTTCGGGACCCGTTACCGAAAAGACGTGACGTAGTTGAAGCTGGTAGAGAGTCACGGTTGCTTGCTCATGATTATATCCATCCACTTGGTTGTGTGTTTGGCTCAAACAGCGCAAAGCTCATATCTTATAACAAAGTCGCGTAGCTCTGGGTGAAATAGAGGAGGCACCTGCTTAGATTCGAACTTCCGATTTCCTGCTAGTCAGCCCAGAGCACTAGTAACTGAGCTATTTGGCACTCTTTTCAGTCCAGAGCACTAGTAACTGAGCTATCCGGCACTTTTGCAAACTAGGACAGTGACAGGCGATTACCATAGGCCTGCCTCCTAAGGTGTGCCTGGTGCCACCATGTACGTCATAGTAGACGTCACTGGTCATTTTGTTGATGAAGTTAACGCTTTAGAGGTATTGGGCGAGAAACAGGTGGGAGAGAGGAAAGGAGAGAGAGAGAGAGAGAGAGAGAGAGAGAGAGAGAGAGAGAGAGAGAGGCATAGGGCATAGAGAGACAGGGAGAGTGGGAGATAAACAGAGATAGGAAGAAAGAAAGAAAGAAAGAAAGAGGGAAAGAGAGGTACAACGAGAGATGTGAACTGGAAAAAGGAGAGAAAAATTTAAAAGAGCGTTAAAAAGATAAAAGAGAGAAAAGTAAAGGCGGATAGGGGAAAGCGAATCGGAAAAAGAGAGAGAGTTGGGGGGGGGGGGGGGGGGGGGGGGAGAGGAGAGAAGTTTGCGGACAAAGAGACCGGTACAAAAGGGGGAGGGAGGGGGAGGGGGGGTGGATGGATCGAGAAGAGCAAGAGAGTTTTCCCTGGGAGAAGAGAGGGAAAGTTAGAGCAGAAAGGATGAAAGGAAGAAAAGAGGTTTACTGAAGAATAGTATCTTGCTGCTAACACGAGAAAATAGAAGTCAAAAGTATCCATTGCTTCGGTTCAAAATGAAGTTGCCCCTGTACTTACCTGCTGGATAAGCATGCAGCGGTGTGAGTACTGTGCATTCTCCTCCATTCATCTCATAATAATGGTCTGTGTGCATTTTTTTTCCACGTACTCGAACTCTTAAGAAGGCATTAAAAAAGGTTGGCTTGTTAGTATGTCCCCGGCTTGTAGCTGTTTTATAGAAATTAATCTGGAAACATTTACAGATTAAATTATGTTTGTTAAGGGTTAAAATTGGTTTTACAGCTCAGGTCGATAATACGTACTATGATATGATTCTGGTGGAATCTGGTGGAATCGATTTGCTGCTGCTGGGTCCTACATTTGTTTATATTCCTACTAATGTAATAATAAACGCAGTGTTTTTTTTTACAAGCCCCGAACTAAGCTGTGTGTAAAGAAAGTAGCGTAGATAACATAAACATGATTTTAAGCGATTCTTTATGGTGGAAAAATGGGGCGGGGAGTTGAGTTGGTTCCATTGTTATATTTGAGCCTCAGCTGGCATGCTCAAAGGTCAACCAAGGTCTCTGATCTAGATCTACGTTCATTGATGCCGGATAGAGTGGCTTGAAGGATCTGTACCAATATTGGGTCTTGTGTATGTGTGTGTGCGTGTGAGTTTGTGTGTTTCTTTGTATTATTCCTTTGCTCTACGGATTCAAACTTATAAGTCTTTCTTTAACTACCACATGCTCTTCCTCCGCCCTTGAAATGAGGAGCTTAACATGAAACGAATGTGTTAATACGAGCTTGTAACTGTGTGCGTGTGTGTGTATATATGTATGTGAGCCATCACTCATAATTTTTTATTATTATGTAATGTAAAATGTTTATTTTTATTATTATTACTGTGTGTAAAATACTTTTAACATGTCCAAATCGATTTTCCCAATAAGGGACAAATAAAAATTATCTTATCTTATCTTAATGCAAGGCTAAAAAAAAAACTTGTTATATAAAAAATTGAACTTTTGGCTAATTTTTTGTGTGTGAACCTGCGATGGAAACCCTAGTGGATAGCAAGGCGGCTTTCTAGCATTATCTGTTATACGACATTGGTGCGTCCGCACCCGCCAGGGAGGGCCTTAGCATGCGACCAATATTGAATTGTTTAAACCCACAGTGCTATTTTAAGCAAGGCGACGCTCTAACTTTGTGGACAAATCGACCGACACGGAATAGCTCGAACCCGCGAGAGAGGTCTTGTGATAAGCAAGGCGCCTTTCACAACTTTCACCAAATCGCCGGGCATTCGCCGTTGCTGGTAGCGTTGGCAGGCAGCTGAACTTGTGGGCGATGGTCTCTAGTCAGGCCCCATGATTCACTGGGATTTTTCGACGTTCTATTGTTAGCTCCTGTCAAGAATCATGGTATCACAGTTTAGAAAATGTCGTTTTTCGTAGTATTTTGTGGCGAATATGAAAGAGCTGTCGTTGTGTTGTTGTTGTTTTTTTTTCATTATTATTCAGCTTTGGAAATTTCTATTTGAACAATATGCTGATGTCGCTGTTGATGTTTTTGCTATTATTGTTAATTATGTTTTTGTCCTGCTGTAGCGTATGGTGTTTTGTTGATGTTGTTTTGGAAATATGCCAACTTCTGCATGTCTGCGCAGGCATACCTTTAATACAGAAATCTGGACTTATCAGTATATCAAAGTCGGTAAGACATACAACCTGCCTCGGATGTTGCGGAACTCTACTACGTGTATTATTTATATGCATCTTTCTTTCCTTTGCAGGTTGGTCTCTCCTTAAAGCAAACCGTGCTCTAGGCGTGAGCAACAGCCAAGCTAAGATACCCCCTGGGACCTCAGGATTTGTTGGGGGTTGTTGACGGAGTCGCGCCAGACGGACAGAGCTAGAGTCCAGCGATGCAGTTGTCCAGAGCGGTGGTCCTGGCGCTGTGCACCCTGGCCGTCACGGCGGCTCTGGCCGGCGCAGAGAGACGGGACAGAGACAGGGACAGGGGAGGCAGGAACAGCAACAGGAGAGGCAGTAAGTGGCAGTTGAGTTGAGTTGAGTTGTGTTGGTTTTAACGACCAACATCAGCACTATATAGGCTATATTGTGGACGGACCCCAAGACGGACGTCTGAGAATTTTATGAGCTGCCACACACGAGACATGGTGGGGATACCATGACTCCTGTCTCAGCCGGTCACATTATACTGACACCGACCCAATCAGTAGGGAACGCAACCGCCAGGATTCGAACTCGGGACCTTTTGCGTCGGACGCCGATGTTCTACCCCTGTACCACCGCGCCTTCCCTGGTAAGTGGCAGTGAGCAACACACCAGGACATTAATTAGGCCTACATAGAGACAGGAGATTTAGACCCCCGACTAATCTACGGCACCTAAAGCAGTGAGTCAGCCGTAAGGCTAACGGTGCTGCATAGTAACAAACCAGGCGAACACCTGCTAAGTACAACGAGGAAGTAAAATTAAACCCCAGGCCATATAATCGAAGGCAGTAAGTCAGCTCAAAGGTCAACGTCGCTGCATAGTAGCATATCAGGGTAATTAGTACAACGAGGAAGTAGATTTAGTCCCTCGACAATAGCACACAACTGCGTGATAAGTCAGGCGTCTGTAATTATCTACTTCCTTTTGTAAGTAGTAACCAGAGTGTCTCTGGTAACATTCTCGTCTTGTCTTGAATCCTGTACAGAAAACCCACTACTTGTAAGTTGTAAGATGACATTTGTTGGCTATTTGTACAGCCTAGATCTTCATCATTATTGAGAGGGATGGGTGTGTGCAAAGCAGAGGGATGCGCAAGGTTAAACCACGCACTTCGATTTTGATTCTTATCGAGCGCCATGTACGAATAACGCCGGATGTTCATTTAATATAGTTTCCTTTTTCAGTGTAGTTCTTTTCTCTAACATAATTGTTTTTAAACATTTTTCACTTTCTTCCTAATCACTTGGTGATTTCTCCCCCACCGGTTGGATCGGTGTCAATTTCATGTGACCGGCTGAGACAGGACTCATGGTATCCCATCATTTTTACCGTCACTTTTTTTCTCTTGTTCAATTCTTCCATCCGGCAGAGGTCAGAACCAATTAGACCTGTAGTTTTATTACACAACTTTCTAATGTAGATATCAACGTTCCTAATAAATCGGTCTTTTCTTCTTCAAAGTCAAAGGAATTTTATACAATAACTTTATTGTATTATATGTCATATCTAACTCATCTAATAAGATTTTCTTCAGTTGTTTGTTGTTGCTGTTGTTTTTTTGGTTGTTGTTGTTGTTGTTGTTGTTGTTGTTGTTGTTGTTGTTGTTGTTGTTGTTGTTGTTGTTGTTGTTGTTTTGACATTATGAGACTACAGTTATATTTACAGGGGGGCAGTTGGTCCTTGGGTAGAACATCGGCACGCGCAAAAGTGTCCCGAGTTCGAATCTGGGTTCCGTTCCCACTGGTTGGGTCGTTGTCAGTTTAATGTGATCGGCTTAGACAAGAGTTTTGGTATCCTGTCTCGTGTGCACATGAAATTGTTAGACGTCAGTCTTGTTGTTGTTGTTGTTGTTGTTGTTGTTGTTGTTGTTGTTGTTGTTGTTGTTGTTGTTATTGCAGTTTCATCCTACTTTTTCCCCTTTTTCTATTGCTCCATCTCTGTTCCTGCTCTCTTCCTCTCATCATTTTCTCAGCAGTTTCTACAAATATGGAGCTATAAAAAGCCCTCTGTGCTCAACGCTTTAAGTTCTTTCTCGTCAAGTATTAGTTCTCGTGTATACTTATGGTTCTCTCCAACATGTAGATCAATGTTCCATGACATTTTTATCAGACCGCAGCTCTGTCGCTCTTCTTGCACTCTCGGAGGGTTCAGTGAAACGATTTTCCTGATGTCATTACATTACCTTCCCACGCACAAACACCTCCATAAAGTCTCATGTTTGAATACTAGCGATTCATTCACCATAGAATTCGCCCAACATTGGTTTAGGAAAGGTATGATCAAATAATGTTTGAAAATGGAAGGAGATAGAGGGGGTAGAGATAGAGAGGTGGGGGTGAAAGGGGAATAGGGGCGAAGAGAAAGGATGGTCGAGAAACAGGCAGAGAGAGACATAGAGACGGACAGAGACATAGATACTAAGTAAGAGGCAGGGGGAGAGAGAGAAGGAAAGAGAAAAGAGAGAGTGAGAGAGAGAGAGAGAGAGAGAGAGAGAGAGAGAGAGAGAGAGAGAGAGAGAGGGAGGGAGGGAGAGAGTCACATTCCCACACCGCCATACAAAAAATTGGGACCTTCGACATTAATTGATTCGTAATTTTTCTTTCCAACTTTCTTTTTCATATTTCTAAAATAGGCAATGAGTGTGTAATCCAGCAATTTATACTTCAGATGCTACATGAAGCAATAAGCATGCAATTTTGTTTCTAAATCATGGTAGCTGGTAATAAGCGGGTGTAGGTTAAGAATGCACCTGAAAATAATGATCTTCGATGGGGAGAGATAATCACTGTAGTTTCTTCAGCGCTAAGTCAATGAGAATTGTTTGCATCAAATATAATTATTTGGTGTGTTTTTTGTTGTTTTTTCTTCCTACATGTATTTTACTTTTTAGTTTCTGTCATATGGTTGGCAGCCATGTAAGCCTGTTTATATATTAATTGAAATGTTCGTATTCATTTATTTCCTTCATCGTCATTATCAAACTAGTTTCAACCTTATCATAATGGTTCAAGTCACTGCGTTTGTGCAATTGTTGTTGTCGTTCACCAAGATAGCAGCCTGCCCTACTCTCTCACCTGCTCGTCTAGCCACTAATCTTATTCAGTGATTTTCTTTTCACACTGTCCTTCTGTTCCTCAATATCACAGTTTGATGTGGATTTTTATTTTCAAGCTCTCGTTACAATAAAAAGATCATTAGTACTGATGTGTGGTTGTTTAGTGTTGTAATGGCTGTTGTAATTGTTCCTATTGTTTTCGCAGTTGTTGTTTTTTTTATTTTAGTCGTTGCTATTGTTATTATAATTGTTGTTGTTGTTGTTGTTGCCATTGTTGTTGTTGTTGTTGTTGTTGTTGTTGTTGTTGTTGTTGTTGTTGTTGTTGTTGTTGTTCCCTTTCTTAATAATGTGTCTTTTTTTATTGGTTAACACACCAAGCACGAATCATGTCAAAATTTAAATTGAAGGAAAGATTACTCTGAACATCTCTTTCCCAAAGTTTAAAGGTCTTACACTTTTACCTTTAGAAATATCTCTCTCTCTC
>RQTK01000143.1:39190-111483 GCA_003991915.1 Elysia chlorotica
TTGTTATTAAATTTGTTGTTGTTGTTGTTGTTGTTGCTGTTGTTGTTGTTGTTATTATTATTATTATCATTTATATTTTTGTATTTATATTATTATCATTATCATTTGTTGCTGTTGTTGTTTTGTTGTTGTCTTTATAGCTTTAAATGTAAAATGCCTTTGTGTCTTACTCAGACAGGGGTGAGAAGAAAGGCCTGCGGTGGAAGAAGAAGTCGCTTCACTCTCAGAAGCGGTTCATAGCTCTGTACGAGGGCGAGGAGCTGCAGTTGGACTGTCGAGTCAACGGGAGGCCCAAGCCGACCATCTCTTGGGTCAAAGACCAGGACATCGTCGAGGCGAACGATAGAGTTAAAGTTAGTACAGCAATAACTGTTGTGTGCATTTTATTTGGGAATATGTGGGACGATAAGAAGTTTGATTGTTCCAACGCCAACAGCTAGACTTATTATGATTTACGTTTAACAGTGTTTGCATGCTGCCACACAAAGAGTGGTAGCACTGTGTTAGAATATTGGCTTTCCACGCAGGAGGTCCGTGGTTCGAGCACCGCTTTAACGACTTCGTCCCTCAATGGTTGGATTGCGGTCAGGTTAATGTGACCGCTGAGACAGAGTCTCCTGGTGACCGCTGAGACAGAGTCTCCTGGTATCCCCACTCTGTCTCTGTGTGTAGTCTTGGGGCCCTATTGCTGACGTTGGACACTAAGCAAAAACACAACACACGTGTCTTGACCAATCACATTATTGATTATACTGATTATACTTTTATTCAAGAACTTTTTTTTTTAACTTTCGATAGGGTTTTTTTATTTGTTGTTGTTGTTGTTGGTTTTGTTGTTGTTGTTGTTACATGTTGGTCTCGGCATACGAACTAACGTTCAAAGTAAATTGTTTTGGGGCTGTTGGTTGTTTTGTTGTTTTGTGATGGTTTTGTTGTTGTTGTTGTTGTTGTTGTTGTTGTTGTTGTTGTTGTTGTTGTTGTTGTTGTTGTTGTTGTTGTTGTTGTTTTTGTTGTTGTTGAACTTTTTTTTTACTTTCGATAGGGTTTTTTTATTTGCAGCTGTTGTTGTTGTTTTTGTTGTTGTTGTTGTTACATGTTGGTCTCGGGATACGAACTCACGTTCGATCTAAAATGTATTTTTCTAATTTCGCCCACTACCGGTTGGGTCGGTGTTAGTGTATGTGACTAACTGTGACAGGAGTCCAGCCCCCCCCCCTCCCCCTATCTTGTTGTTGTTGTTGTTGTTGTTGTTGTTGTTGTTGCTGTTGTTGTTGTTGTTGTTGTTCTTGTTGTTCTTGTTCTTCTTATTTTTGTTGTGTTTTGTTTTTAATTATTTTAAATAAAAGGGGGATGAATTATAATTTCCGTCATTTAGTTGTGGTTTTTTTCCATATGATATGGTTGTTTTTTTTTTTATATGATTTGAACCTAGATCTAGATTTGATAAGATCTACACCCACACCGTTTAAACTAATAAAAGCAATAACAGCTACAGGTCCACTTGTGGGTTATGCTGTTATAAGGCTTTTCAGCCAAGCGACGCCTCGTGCTGACTCGTTTTCCCACACGCTACAGGTACATGTACTCGCCAGAGCTACAACTAAGTACAAGTACGGTTGAATAAACTCACCAATATTGCGCCTTCTTGTGTTTCAGTTGAAGAGATTCGGCCTGACCATCGCGAAAGTGGCGCCATCTGACGGCGGCAACTACACGTGCCAGCTGGACAACGGGCGGGACAGCCTGCAGTGGACCTTCCTCGTGGAAGTGACCAGTGAGTGACCACCGGGGGACCCACGGCTTTCAGCTCAGATGACTTTTTCTACAGAATTCTTTTATGCATATAAAACTACTATCAATTACTCATCGTCCTTTTTTTCATAATAACATCTCGTTATCAAAATTGAATGTCATTTCGTAACTTATATATAATAACTATTGATAGCTATTCCGTTTTGTTCCAGAAGCCGAATGTTATGTTCCGTTCCTTCTGTCTGTCGGAAATTTTGTACTTTTACATTATATGTGTATCAATAAGGGACTGGTTCGGTTAATCCCATTATCATTGTTCTGCATAGTTCCTCTGCCTTTCAAAATTAATGTTTTTCACTGATTATCAATAATGGAATTTCACAGAAATGGATTTACTGCCGATGCATTCACGTGCCCTGGTCTTGAGTACTTAATAATAAAATTCACTTTAATAGTATAGTGCTTATCGAGTAATGTTTCCCCTTGTTTATTACTCATCATTGTTGTATCGATAAAACACTACTCGGTATGTGTTTTTTTTCGACTGCGGGGGGGGAGTTTCCCCTTGTTTAGTGCTCATCATTGTTGTATCGATAAAACACTACTCGGTATGTGTTTTTTTTTTCGACCTGCAGGGGGTGAGGAATGCATGTACACAAACATACCGAGAATAATGGAGAGATCTCATGATGATCTATTTGCTTTGAATATTATAATTATCCAAATGAGTATGCATCCAATTTTGACCTCTAAATTGCCTTAAATTTGTTTTTGCAGGGAAGGTTTGGCCACTGAAGATAATTGGGCCAGAGAATATCACAGCGACGGTGGGATCTGATGTAGAGTTTCGGTGCAGATCTAACGACGACACTGCCGACTTTCTCTGGAAAAAGTTCATTTATGCGGAAGGCAACATCATTCAGGTATGTTCAAACAATTATGTTATGTGGTAAGTTTTTTAGTGGTGCAACAAGGCGTTGCTTTAAGCTGGTATGAGCTTGCAGGTTGCTTGGATTAAATAATGATGCTGATGTGTTGATGATGATGATGATGATGATGATGATGATGATGATGATGATGATGATGATGATGATGATGATGATGATGATGATGATGATGATGATGATGATGATGATGATGATGATGATGATGATGATGATGATGATGATGATGATGATGATGATGATGATGATGATGATGATGATGATGATGATGATGATGATGGCGATGGTTAGGATAACGACAATGACATTGGTGACAACAATATTTATAACAATAACAAAGGGAACGTTTTTATATTAGTGAGCACCAATATCTCATCTATTCTAAATTTTAATGGGAGTCAGTGAATTTATATAAGATGTAGACTACACTCTGTTAATTGTGTACGGTTTTGGAAAAAAGGGCTTTGAGACTTAATGAATGGGGCCTAGTACTAATTAATGTTTTCTGAATCAGTAAAAAAAAGTTTTAAATATTTTTAAAAATGGAGATCAGAACCCTTACGCCTGCCAGGCACTGAACAAACAAAGTTTTAACTTTGATCAGTCACTGGTAAAATTGTGATAACAAATTTTATATAATTGATTTTCTCTAAATTCCTGCACTGACTCATGGTAATCAGGGGGGAAAGGCTTGTACAAAAAATTTTAATAGGATTAAATACACACACATTGCAGAGTATTTTTAGATACATTGTGAAGTGTTCTTATTTTTTCACCCTGTCTATATGCAAACATAGAACCTGTGGTATTGTGGCAATATTATTAGTGAAAACTATTAACACCTATGTTTTCTTTTCAGAAGGGAATTTCTCTGGAAAGTCTTCCTTCTCAGCCAAATATTCTGTGGCTGCAGAACATTCAGAGGGAGGATGAGGGCGTGTATGCATGCATAGCTAGCAATAAGTGGGGATCAATGCAGGGCCAGGGAACCCTCACAGTCATAGATCCTGTTGGTGAGCAAAGCAAAATAAATAGGAAAACATTCATTGAATTCAATATCCTTTGCAAAACAAGAGAAGAATTATTTGAGTTTTCAGTTTTATTTAGTAATGTATTTAGTCATTTGAAAATTTTTGTTAGCTGCATCACTTTCATCAATTTAATTGAACTGTCAGAGTTAATATCCTCCTCTAATAGTTTTTTTTTTCTATTAAGGTATTTTATAAATTGTTGCCTTTTGTTAGACTAAGGTATTCTTTTAAAGAAAATCTTACCTCTAAGAGCACTGTTCACAAATAGTGATGATACATGTATTATTTTTAGCAGCGGGATAATTGTGTAGAAAATTGTTTACATCAACATATAGCATAAGACTTGTAAACTTGTAAAATTTCAATTTTTCACATAATCCAGGGCCAGACATTGGTGGAAATAAAGATATGGATCGAGGAGCTGATGAAGGCAAGAATGAAATGAAAAGTAATAATAGGGAGAAGAGCATGCCGGATGGTGACCCTATGGTAGAGCGCACTGTGGATCCAGGCGAGCTTGATGTAGATTTTGGGCCACATGTGGTAACAACCACCAGGCGTCGAGGAAAAGGCAGAAAAAATAATAGAGGTGGGAAAAGGAATAGAAACAGAGGTAAGAACAGGAAAAACAAAAAGAAAAACAAACCAACCACACCTTTTTATTTTGAGACATTTCCAACAACAGCATTGACAACCTTGGAAGTAATGCCAGCAGTCAAGACTACAGAAATCCAAATACCATATGGACCATACCAACCAACAACCCCTAAGATTTGGGACTTTGGGAAGAAAGATGAGAGCAGTCTTGATGACGGTATGAGAGATACCAGATACAATCACGCCCCAGAAGAATCTATGGATGGTGAAAGAACTGTTGTGGGAGTTGAAAGAGATGAGACCTTTGATGAGGGAGATGCAGCCAATGCCAGGGGAAATGGAAAAAACAATGCCAAAAACGATGGAACCAATGCTTGGACTATTTACACCGTCGTTGGAGCTGTCTGTGGCGTAATCCTCCTCATTGGACTGGTAGCGGTGACCCTGACGTTATGCTGCAAGAGGGAGGAAGAAGGTGTTTACAAATCAGCGACGCCAGTGTAGGATGCAGTTGCCTTTTTGAAAGAATGTTATGAGTTTTAAAATATGAAAGAGCAAGTAAGTGAATATGTGCAGGGTTTTCTCTTCATTGTAGGTTTGAATGCGTGAATTTTTATGCTGATTGTTTTAAGAGGTACTGCGCCATTTTGTGCTTTAAACAATATAATATGATGAATGTTGCTTTTGCAACTGTAATTATGAATTTTTTGTTATCCATCAGTTTTTTTTCTCACAAAATTAATATTGGTGTCGTGTAAAAAAGGACTACTGAGTAGTCCCCCAAATACTTCTCAAGAGTTTTTACTCAGTTCATCTTTGCCACCTTGATTCAGAGCTTATATTAATTGTTGCTTTTTTTTCACAGCATAATGATTGTCTTATTGGAGACTTGAGAGAGCTTGTATTTTTTTTCATTAAACCACATCAAAAACAAAGATTAAATTCCATTCATTTCAAGTTTTTATTGACCAATTCCATGCTCTGATATCTTAGTAATAAGTTTGTACATCGATGTGAAAAATAAGTTTTAAATATTTTTTTCTTTCTTAAGACCTTTTTTTTTTTTTGCAATAATTTTCTAATGGTTTTAATTTTTTTAATGGGGGGAGGGAGGGAATGTTCTTGTTGTTTTTTGTTTTTTGATGAGTTTTTTGGGTTTTTTTAGGAAGGTTGGGGGTGGGGGTGAGGGTGGAGGGTTTCTTTAGGTTTTTTTTTGCTTTTTTTTCTTTTTCAATAATTTTAGATCATACCTAAAAATTTTAGTTGTAGCATATTTTTTTTTCATTTTCTTTTTTTTTTTTCTTTCAATATCTTTCTAGTAAAGCTCAAATAGTAGCTAGAAATGACTTTGTCTGAATCACAGATGCACTCAACAAAATTAGACATGTAAAAATTGCCACCAGACAAAAACCCCACAATCTTTGATTGCTTTTTTTATTACTCTTTTTTTCCAACTACCACCTCTTTATTAAAATTGTAATTGCTCTGACAATTATGTTATCTTATAATTTTTATGAATCTTCTTGGCATACTTTTTTGTTAAAGGGTTTTGAAAAAGTAATTAAGTTAATTCTATTTACACTCACAACAGTAGGTTTTTGTTGTTTTTTTCATCTTAGAAACTCATATAATTGATTAAAGAACTGTATTGCTTTGAAACAATGCCTTAAAACTATTTGCTGAGCAATTCTGCATATGATGTAAATACTGTAAACATAATATTGAAAATAATGATGAAAATGGTAAAACTAAATTCACATTTTTTTTATTTTTTTTTTTTTACCAAACTGGTCAAGCAAAGTATACAAAGCTAATGAGATTTTAAATTGCTGTATGCTTGTAACAGTGATTTTTGAAAGTGTTTCCATGCAATTAGTTCTCTATAGAGAGGAAAAGAGAGAGCGGATCTGTCTCTTTCCCTCTTTCCGCGTTTAACGTCTCTAAAGTTCCACTGAGGGGTCCTATACGGAGATGTTTGCAAGCCAATTGTGTTGATGCTATCCATTTATACAAATGCAGAAAATAACAGTCCTAACTTTGTTTGAGTTTTTTTGTTGCTTTTTGGGGCGGGGGGGGGGGGGGGGGCAGTTCATTCTTTTCAAGGAACTTTTTTATATTTTTTATAGGATCATGAGAATCTCTTCTGAGACATTTTGAAAAAAATATTAAGTAGCAAAGGCTTTTTAATGAAGGTTAGGGGAGATAATCATGAAAAAGGAAATTTACCAACCAGATTAATTTATTTAAAGGGTTTAACCCTTTCCATAACCAGGATAAACTACTTTTGGAAAAGGACAGTTAAAACTCATTTGCTTCATAACTTCATTGCATCTATATACTATTCTTGATCTGATATTGTTCTTCTATTCATCAATAATTGTTATAACTGTTGTTGTCGGGATAGTGAGTGTCTATGACTGCATTTGACTTTTCCTAGTAGATGCAACACTTTTTGAAACATATCAAGAGAAAGGATTTTAAGAGCAAAGACACTTCAAAGCTAATAAATCTTTTTGCTTTGATGCCTTTATTAACTTATGGAGATAATAATATTATCCATTAATTGATCCAAATGTTTAATTTTTTAAATTCCTTGCTTCACCATTTCTCATCATTTATGTTGATTTGTCTCAGGTGTATATATTATATTAATTGTACAATGATTTCTATAATTATCCCTCCTCATAATTTAAGTGTGCTTTCTGTTAGGTTATACTCATGTTAAGATACCTGTAAACCTTTGTTTTATCAAAGATATTAGATTTATTATTGATCAAGTATATTTATAAAAAAAAATGTATAAGATATAAATTAAACATTCGCGTGTGTACTTGATATTCACATTTTTTTAATTGTTTATGATAAAAAAAAATTTTCTTTAAAACTATAACAAGATCTGAAAAAAAGTCATGCTTTTTGTTGGTCGTTAAATGCATAGCATTGATTTTACAAGCATTTTTTAACAATCTTACTATCCTTCCCATGACTAACTTACTGATTCTTTCCTTAAAAACTTTAATGCACATTGGTATGGTCTATAACAATTTCTAGATGTGCCTCTGAGCTTGCCACTTAGTTCAATTAAAGTGCTCTTCCATTTTTTGTTATTCTTTTGAAAACTCATATTTATTGGGCAGGTGGAATGTATAAAGACATAGGCTAAGCCACGTTCTTTTTACTATTTTTTTAAACTTGCTTTGTTTAGTTTTAATTTCTTTACACGACTTTTCATCACGAGAGGATATTCCTTTTTTTAAGTGAGGAATCTTTAAGATCATTATGTGAATACTTTTGCGGTGAGAAAAGTTTTAATAGATCTCAGTTTATACAAAGGAAAAAGAATCTTACTTATGTCAGTAAATTTGTCTTTTTTTGTATTTTTACGTTTTAATGACTTAAATATGCTAACGACTAGATGTTTCTAGGAGCTGTCAAAATTTAAAATTATCATTGCGATTGCCTTGGACTTGAAGACAAGTAGGCCACATGAGAAAGCAATCATAGTTTTAGATTTATCTTTGTTATTTTCACCTACCTAACAACTTTGAGTGAAAGTATGGATTTGGAGAAATTGATTACTGTTTTGTTCCGTTTTTTTTTATTAAATGTGCATGTGTGGGGTTTTCATAAGACAAAACATCTGACATTATAATTATTTGAACCAAACATATGGCATTATAATAATTTTCATTCTTCTTCATCGAAACTGTATATATTATGTGCATATCATATGGGACTTTATGTATTGGAATGTTTTGTCTTTATTAAACTTTAGTCATAAGTAAAAACTACCTTTTGTTTCCATGTCTGAGCCATTTTGTACGTCTACCATTGTAATACAATTTCATATAGATTTGTGATAAGTACTTTTGCCTTTAATCTTTTTTTTATTATTAGCAGTTGTTCCGTGATTGTTGTTGTCGACGTTGTAGTTGTCAATGTCATTGTTGTCACTTTTTGTGTAGATGTTTTGTTGTTGTTGTTGTTGTAGTTGTTGTTGTTGTTGTTGTTGTTGTTGTCACCCCAACAACTTTCAGATGTAATTTCCAATATGGCAAATCTATCTCCCAAGAGTTATTATTTAATGACTTCTAGATTTCCAAAGTAGACGCCCGTGTGGTAACAGGGCCCTCATTGGGGGAAGTGTAAAGAATGGTTTCCACCGCCTTCCATCTCTCTTTTTTACTACTCGTGTTCAGCTCTCGATAGCCTTTGCGGCTCCGACCACGTTCCTATTGTTCTATTGCCGATCAGCTTCGAAACCACCTTTCATCCTAAACGGTGGAGTTTCACTCGGGCGGACTGGTCCGCTTTTCAATCTCACTGTTTCAAAGATATACCCACTACAAATATCTCCTCAATAGAGCAATTGAGCGATATTCTTTTGCAAATTGCAAAAAAAAAAAGAAAAAAAAACAAACAAACGATCCCTCATAGTTCCACGAAAGGACAAACCCTGGTTATGATGCCTGTGCCGACAAGAAGAAGGGCATGTAGAAAACAAAGGGGCGCGGGGGAGTCCATGAATGAGAAACCGAATGTAAGAATACAGTGAGAGTCAGAGGACAATTGAGAAAAATTGGGAAATAATTAAATGGGCAATGTCAAATGTTGACAGGAACGTCAAGTCAAAGTTTGTTCTTTCGTGTATTATCGAACTTCAAAGGAAACTGGTTGCGGAGTACTGTCGTCTAGATCTAGAGACTATCGCACTGACTTGCGAATCCCAGTCTCACCTCACAGATGTGAGTTCATGACCATTGACCTGGAAAGTTGACCCCAAATAGCCAAGCCCGTAGCAAGGGGTAGACCACTTGGGTGGGCCAGAAAAGTTGTTTGGGCTGTTCTGTTTATTGTACCGGTCTGTTGATTATATTTTCTAAAACCCATCTTCCTTCTTTTCTATTATCCAAATGTATACCAAGTTGCTATAAGTATGCGTATTTCAAGTTGTTAAAATTGATTTGCTTCGATAAATACTTTCAGCGAACAATATTCCAAGGCGTTAATCAAAAGACTGCATTTGGGCAGTCATTCTTTCCACACGTATATAGGTCGTAACAGCCGCTGTGTGCATTCAGGAAACAAGATGGACGACAGGGAGAGACGTTCAGCTGGATATTCACAGGGGAATGTTCCTGTAACCCCTCCTGGATTAGATGCCATATATTCAGCATGTCGACGACTTTATCCAGACCAGCCAAACCCATTGCAAGTTACAGCTTTAGTCAAGTACTGGTGAGTGTTCTTGATTCTCGATATTAAACGTTTATGTGACTAGATATATAGGGCCTACTAGATTTCTAGATTATAAGATCCAGAACCTGTTCAAAGATCTAATAATACTAATCTAGATTTCTAGATCTAGGTCTAGTCTAAACTCTAGATCTAGATCTAGACTAAATCAAGATCTAGAAGCTGAAATCTATATTCTAGATCTATTATGTGCTAATGTGAAAATGGTACGAACAAGATTGCATTAGCTTGTATAAACAACTTGTCTTGTCACAAGTCTACTTACACAAGTTGTCTCTATTCGTTCAAGGGTACAGTAAACAAAACCATATATTTGTACACGGATAGGCTACTAATAGATTCTAGTACTAGTACAAAAAAAATTGTATTGGTACACAAGTTTTCTACACCACACCCAAGCTCATTTCAATGTTTGCTCTCAATGCTGTTCCTTTGAAGCATTTTTCATTATTACCTAACACATTTTTTTTTCATGAAAAATAATTGTCAGGAATTAAGCCTGAAAGATCCATGCTTGCTTCTTTCCACTGTTCTATGTGAATGTATTTTGTTTGAGTGTGAACAAGGCCGTGGAGGTCTAAGCAACTGTGAGCTAGATATTACACGTTTATGTGACTAGACATCTAGGATCTAGTATACTAGATATCTAGATCTATAACTAAGATCCAGAAACTGTTCAAAGATCTAATAATACTAATCTAGATTTTTAGATCTAAATCTAGTCTAGGGCACTCCTTGAGTTTTGTGGTCCCTAGCCTGTGGGCGATCAAATGGGTAGGCGGCCGGAATTCGATTATTAAAATTGAATAAAATACCATCCAGCTGCACTCCCTGTCTTTTTGTTATTTTTTTTATAAATTGAAATTGATTTTAATATCGGCGAGCTGTACTTTGTATTTTTGTTTATTTGAACACTGGTAGAATGCGGGCGGGGAAGGGGGTGGGGACAACATACACAAGCACATAAGAATTAGGCCAGATTGATCTGTTAAGCAATTGAAACTTTAGATCTCTATCTCTGTCTCTCACACTCGCTTGCTCTGTCTGTCTGTCAATATGTCTCTCTTTATCTCTCTCCCTCCCTCTCTCTTCACAGTTTAACTGACTCCCAAGTCCCATGTAATCGAATCCTACCCATTTACCCCTCGAACCCCGCCCACCAAGCCATTTGATCGTCCACAGGTTAGGGACCACAAAACTCAAGGAGTGCCTAGTCTAGAATCTAGATCTAGATCTAGAATATGAAATCTAGATTCTAGATCTATTCTATGCAAAATGGTATGAACAAGATTGCATTAGCTTACAACTTGTGTCTTGTCGCAAGCCTACTTACATTACACTTGTCTCTATTCGTTCAAGGGTACAGTAAACAAAACCATATATTTGTACACGGATAGGCTACTAATAGATTCTAGTACTAGTACAAAAAAAATTGTATTGGTACACAAGTTTTCTACACCACACCCAAGCTCATTTCAATGTTTGCTCTCAATGCTGTAACTTTGAATCATTTTTCTTTATTGACCTAACACATTTTTTTTCATGAAAAATAATTGTCAGGAATTAAGCCTGAAAGATCCATGCTTGCTTCTTTCCACTGTTCTATGTGAATGTATTTTGTTTGAGTGTGAACAAGGCCGTGGAGGTCTAAGCAACTGTGAGCTACAGTTTTATACTGTAAAGCCAATTTATAAACTCTATGGGAGTGGGGTTACATGTTTTTCTTGTTAAAAATTAATTTTATTTTATTTTTGTATTAAATATTTTCTTGTTCTTTCTGTTTACTTTTCTTAGCTAATGATATTACAGGTTATGCTTGAGGTTTTTTTTTGTTTTTGTTTTTTTGTTATTCAAATAATGAATGCAGGCATTATTTTTTAAATATATATTACTCATGAATATTTTAACTGGTAAAGAAAATGCAGACTTTAAAACACATCTTTTGGATTCCTTTTCATAAAAAATGTCACATATGGCTTATGCCATAATATTGACTTAAAGCTCAGTTCGCTTTAAGTTTTTGGACTTCTCTGTATAATAATGAATTTTGCCCAACTTGTGAATGACGGCAGTATGTGATGTTTCTAAGTAATAATTCCCTGGTGACATGGTAACTTAAAGAAGGAATGATAGTTATATTGCAAGACTCCTTCACTTAGACCACTCTCATTTCATAAGGAAAAAATGGTACTTTTTTACCCTACGCTTCAACAAGTGCTGATCAATGCAAGGGTGTGTAGTGCCACGCCATGAAAGGGTTAAGAGTGTTGTCTAGATCGTCTCTTAGTAACCATACAGAGATAAAAGAAGACCAGGCAAAAAAAAAACAATGAATTGAAGGCGGAATGCTTTAAGAGTCCCGTTAATTTTATTGTTGAGCAAGGAAGGTAATGTTTAAAAATTTTGGATTTTCCGTATTATCTTGGCCTGACTATCGTTGGAGATTGCATACAACAGGATTTTTCCTTTGGTAAAGTAAAGTCTCACTCTAGTCATGTCTACTGTACTTGTGTATAGAACTACATTGATACACAGTTTTGTCTACTGATATATGTGTACAAATGAACATATGTATTGGTAAACGTGTATATTTACAGTTTTGTCTACTGGTATCCGTACAACAATAAACAGTTATGTCTACTGATAACTGTATACAAATTAATAGTTATCTACTGGTAACCATGTACGAATAAACAGTTTTGTCTACTTGTACCTGTTTACGAATAAATGCAACCAGGCTGTACTGTCCAGACAAGAAATATCTCCAGAGCCTTCGCCAGAACCACCACAGCCTTTACCAGAACAATCACAGCGTTCTCCACAACCTTTCCTGGGTCGCAATTTCTTAAGGCTGTTAGGCGCCTGGCAGTTCATCAAAAGACCCATCAGACCATAATCAGTGCTGTAGTAAAAATTCATTGAATTACAACTAGAGATGACGCACTATTGTTGAAGTCTTCAATGTTGGGGACCCAGTCTTCATTGTCATATCAAAGATAGATCAGAAACTGATTAACCACGCATACCAATTTCATAAAGTCAATGGTTCCAAGCAACCAACTTACACTGCCGGGACAGCATTTGGGCTCTTAAAATCAACACACAGGGTGGGCAACCTCCAACACTACTCTGGACTGTCGTTGTCCCTCTCTCTCTGTGATCAGCAAACCGCATCAGCCCAATAAACAAGTTCACTATCAATTCCTGCAAATGCACCACGGTGTGCGCTACTGCTCTTTGTCCATGTCAGAACAAAATCGTCTGTTCTATGAAATGCGAAGCAAAATCTCACCAAAAAAAGGGACAACAACAATAAATAAAACAAAAATAAGAGCAACAAAACAACCCACTCCTCAACCAAAACAACAACAAACACACACAAAAAAAAACACGGTTTGTGTCGGTGATAATGTAACCGGCTTAGAAGTCCCGATATCGTCGCTCTGTCTCAGTGTGACAGCACATAAACAGCGTAGCCATACTTTACCCGTCGTCGTAATAGATACTTTTTGGCATGCTTGGAGACGTTCATCTAAGAGGGAGCCTCACTTTCTCCGACCAGAGTTTTCGTTGCTTTCAATTCAAATTCAAATTCAAATTCAAATTTATTCAGTCAATGTGTGTTACATCGAAAATATATAATGTTGAATGTGACATCTTCAAAAGAAATTACATTACAATAATAGTGAGACACCACAATGAACACCAATAGAATTACACACAGACCACGCTTTAAAACCAGTTACATTATCTTTACGAGTAATCACCAGCGCTTTCAATCCTATACAGCATAAGAAAGAATGTTTACAAATGCCAACATATAAACGAACACTATTGTATAAATGTACATTGTGAAAATAGCATTAAGTTATACAGCTTTTTAATGTTGTTGTTGTTGTTGTTGTTGTTGATGATGTTGTTGTTGTTGTTGTTGTTGTTGTTGTTTAGCCGCCCTGTCATTAATCTTATCAAAATTATTTTATCTTGATTTCTATTGAGTATTAAGTCACTACATGTGCTCTTTACCCTACAGTAAATAATTTATAATAGATCTAAAAAAACACAATATTACAATTATGGTCTGATAAGACGTTTCTGTCTTGTGTTATTAAACAGTTTAACTGCTTGAGGGAAACAGCTGTTAACAAATCTGCTGCTACCTCTAAATGCTCGAAGGCGGCGGCCATGTGGAAGGAATTCAAAATAATGTCTCGAGGGATGAGATTTATCCTTCATAATGTTAGTGATTTTACTTGTCAAGCGCTCTTGGTATAATATTTCTAACGACTTAAGGTCGGAGCCAATAATTTTTTCTGCATTTTTGACAATTGATTCTAGCTTGTGTAAATTAACTAGAGGTAGCCTATCGAACCAAACTCCAATAGATCTTGTCAATATACTTTCAATAATAGCCCTATAGAAATTAGTCAATATCATTTTATTTACCCCGTAAGACTTCAGTTTTCTAAGAAAATACATTCTCTGTCTTGCTTTCTTAAGGATATCATTGCAGTTAATATCCCATGTTAAAGTATTGGATAGGACAGTGCCAAGAAACTTGAAATCGTATACTTGTTCTACATTTGATCCCTGTATAACCAAGGGTGGGGGTGGGGGTTCGTTTCTCCTGAAATCTATGATCATTTCCTTTGTCTTTGATACATTCAGCTGTAAGTTGTTCTGGTTACACCAGCTCACGATGGTGTCTATTTGTTTTTGATTAGGCCAGTGACCGTCGTATCGTCGGCGTATTTTATAACCAGACAGCCAGGCTGTTCTGCTTTACAGTCATAAGTAAAAATAGAATATAGTTTTGGTGATAAAGGACAACCTTGAGGGGTCCCAGTATTTAACGTTATACTTATTGAAACGTTGTTACCAATTTTAACCTCTTGTGGTCGCTCTAATAAGAAGTCTAAAATCCAGTTACATATGTTTACAGGAAAAAAGAGTTGGTAGATAAGTTTGTTGTACAGTTGTTGTGGTATAATGGTGTTAAAGGCTGAACTGTAGTCTATAAATAATATTCTAGCATATGACTTTTTTAACTCTAGGTGGTTTAATACCTCATGCACATTTATTGCAACCGCGTCATCTACTGACCTATTAGACCTGTACGCGAATTGAAAAACATCGAAGTCTGATGGTAGTAAAGTATTTAAGAATTTCAAAACAATTGATTCAAAACATTTCATAGCCACAGATGTTAAGGCTACTGGTCTGTAATCATTTAATGTTTGTGGTGATTGCTTCTTAGGCACAGGCACAATGGTAGACTTTTTAAAGCATGTGGGTACAGAACAAGTTTCTAGCGACCAATTAAAAATAACAGTGAACACAGGAGCCAGCTCTGCACTACACACTTTTAGTAGTTTTGTTGTTAACTTGTCTGGTCCAGCGGCTTTGTTCACTTTCAGTTTACTAAACGAGCGCCTTACTTCATGCTCATCTACGACGAATGGTGGCGAGTCATTAGATGGCAATGGGACGGGGCTTGTTTTGTTGTCTTTATCAAACCTTGCGTAGAACACGTTTAACCTGTCAGGCAGGGTGGCGTCATCACACTCGATGGTCTTTGGATTGCCCTTGTATTGCGTTATGGTGTTCATATTGTCCCACATTTGTTTACTTTGCCCTGAGGAGAAAAGATCTTCAATTTTGTCTTTATGTTTATTTTTTGCTTCTTTAATTGCTTTTTTCAACTTCGCCTTTGTTTGATGAAACAATGTTGGTTCTTCTTTTCTGTTTCTATAGGCTTTGTCCTTCTCAATTATTGCTCGTTTAATGTTTAATGTCTTTACCAGCCCATGCTTTTGAATTCGGGTAAAAGGTAACTGTTTTCTTCGGCACACACACATCTTCGCAGAATTTTATATATTCAGAAGCCGTCTACCTGAATGTTTGCAGAAATTACATAGACTGATTCCTAAAACTTACAATGCCTAGGTTTTCGGTGACTTAAATATTCGCCTTTATGAACGCACGCTTTGGTGGGTCCCCTAATGCTAGGCCTATTAGAAGCTTTACGATTCACACGACGTTAATGGATGCCATAACGATACCCCTTAGGCACGGGGTTTCTTAATCTCATATAGAACACGTAGGTCTAGGAGCTTGCTTTGCTTGAACGTCGGTGAAGAGTTTCGAACCTATCGTCTCCGTTTTCCCAACGTTCCCCATTATCGCAATGACTCTATTTTAGATTCCAGTAGGCAGTAGGATGGAGTCAAAGATTCCGAAAAGAGTTTACATCTGTTGACTATGTTTGTAGTAAAAACCAGTTCCCATTATCATCTCAAAGTTGTTCTATCAATTTTGATATATATTATACATTATTATGTATTATCAGAGTTTTTGAAATAAAATGACATGAAATTAAAGTTTTACGACGAATATTCAAGAAAAGAAGACGCATCGTAAAATAGGAGGTGTAGCTTTTGCCTATCAAGAGAAAAACTTTATTTAAACACCTATAAACGTAGTCTCAATAATTATACAGACAACATTTTAAAAAATTCTGATAGAAATAGTTTGGTGAAAACGGTAATAATAAACGCCACAGGGGAAAAATACAGTGACCCGGATAACTGTAAAAGAATTATGTACTTAGGGCATTTGGTTCCGAAAAGTACTTTAATTTATACTATGTATTCATAATTGTAGTCTTTTTCAATAAATGTTTTGTTATTGGTTAGGAAGAGGATTAACTAATAATCAAGTACACATTATCGTGATTTCGGTTGACGCGTTTTTTTTTAATTTGGGGGGGGGGTGTAGTGTTTACTCGTTTAGATTTATTTTGTTGTTGTTGTTGTTGTTGTTGTTGTTGTTGTTTGTTGATTTTATATAACTCCTTTTGGTAGCAGTCACCGATAACATCCAATTTTCCATTGATTTATACCAAGCCCCGGTCTTGGCAGTTCTCCATGAAGCTCTGTTAGATAATGGTATTAAAATGACCACTGTGTTCCACTAATCTCGCAGTGCACTATTTTCTTTGCTTTGGCCATGTCAAGATTGAGCTATGTCAAACACTGTAATTTTCTATCATGATGGATCTTTAGCAGAGGCGATTGGGTTTTAAGTATGCCCCAGTGATACCGTTGGCACTGGACCTTGATAAACACTGTGCATTATTTTACTTTTAGTAGTTGAGTGATGGAAAAACCGCTATATACATTGTGCCTCAAAGCACATTCCAGAAAATGGAGTATTAGTCTTTGAGTAAAAAATAGGGTTGAGAAGAAATTACACCTTTCTGCTTAGTTTGTCTTCCATTAAAATTTAAATCTAGGGCAGATACACTCTCTACAAAAGCTCCTCTCGAGCAATCTTTAAATAACCACGATATTCCTGCTTTGCCATCTACTGCATTCAGAACTGATGTGCAGTTTCATCTCTCCATATCGGGCTTTCGAATTCCTCTTGTTGTGTGGAAAGGTCTGGGATGCCAAACGGTGATTTTCAATGACCATCGAGGTAAACCGAAAACGGGTTTGAAAATTAGAACTGTGTTTTGACTCCTGGACCTTTTGCTCTTCTTCTAACAGCAATTTTTCCAATGACAGTTGATGTCTGCATTGCACGCATCAATTTGCATTATCGATGTTGTGGCAGTGACTTTGTAAGTTAAAGTAAAATTTTGCCATTGTATTGCATTTTTAATAAGATCTCTGTTAAATATGATGTGGGCTTGACCTGGTCTAGGTTCTTATTATCTAAGTGGAAGAGTTTATCACTCAGTATAGCTTTGTACTTGGAAGGTATTGGCGAACAAGTTTTAGCTGTGTTAGAGAATATTATTTTAGTTCTTTTTAGTGAGCAATCAGTCATGACTCAACTCTGGGTCACTGGTGCTTGTGGCCAGAGCATAGGGATGTCCATGTTGCGCCCACATGCAAGCAATGACCCCGCCTCAGATTTTAGAGTGGGGTCGTTGACGTTTTTATGTTGCAATAATCTGAGGTAGGGATGCAGAAGCCACCAATCTGCATCAAAGGTTGGCTGTCTTGTTTATCCATTGCTTAATGATGCAAGGCAGGTTGGACTTCACACACCTATGTCCGCGTTATTACATTTAATATTCTGGTTGCTGACGAATAGACCCTTCTCCATTAAACCAAGGCTTTTATCATTCTCTTGTTTAGCTATCATGCCACGTAGATCATTAAGGCCTTCTTTAATATCAGCATTGGGGTGAATGTACACGGCTGTCAAAGTTATGGAGGAGAACTCCCTTGGTAGATAAAAAGGTCTACATTTTAGCGTTAAGTGCTCTAAATTCTGAGAACAACCTTTCGATAACACTTTAACGTTGGTGCACCATTTACTATTTATCATGAAACACACACCCCCTCCATCTTTCTTTCCTGTGGCTTTTTTGTCTCTATCGCATCTGTAAATAGAGAAATTTGGGGGTTTAACTAAATCATCAGGGTGGTTATCTAACCAGGTTTCTGTGAAACAGAGTATCTGGCTGTTTTTAAAGTCTTGGTGGTTTGCTATTTTAGAAAACAGCTCGTCCGTCTTGTTGTAAAGTCTATTGTAAAGATTGGACGCCCATCTCGCGATGCAAACTGCTAGTCTAGATCTAATGCCTATTGAACTGCACTATTTGTGGTTCAGAAAAGTTTAGGCTTAGATCGGGAGTCTAGTCGCGCACCTTTAATTGGCACTGAGTGAAGGCATTTGCGTCAGAAAACATTGATCAGGCCTGCACGAAATACAAACTTTTGATTTTGGTTTCTGTTGCTTCCCTACATTGTTCAGGCTATAGACCATTGTCCACTAGATTTAGATACTCTTACTCAGATACCAATGTTTTTTTTTTAGTAATCAGCCATGACTTCTTTTACTCAAGGAATTCCATTTTTGTGGATTACAACCATAATAAAAGTATAATTTCAAGACAAAATCGTCGGCAACCAACTGTTTTGAAATCCACAAAAAATCTATGAACTAGATGATCTAGTCTAGATCTTTTCTCAGTTTGTGTACATTGGGTGTACTAATTTATAAATCTCAGATGGTTCTACTAGATGTTTTGTTTTTGCAACACCCCACTCCCCCTTCTTTTTCTGTCTCTTTCTCCCCCTTCCTTAGCTTTTATCTTCTTCTCACAGATCTCTCTCTCCTCTCTCTCTCTCTCTCTCTCTCTCTCTCTCTCTCTCTCTCTCTCTCTCTTCCCTCCCCTTTCTATCAAAAGGAAAAAAATATCCCCTTGTGTCCATAAGAAAACCATTCTGTGCTGATAAACTCATTGCCATTCTGTGCCAATAATAAGATCACTCTGTGTTAAAAAGATTGGTGCATGTCTCTAAATTACAATGCTTTTAAAAGCATTTCGTTTTTTACATATATGCAAATTCAACATGCATCCTCATCTCTTGTCTGTTCCTTTTTTTTTCACCTTGTTCAACTGTCAACATTTATTTTTCTACTAATTGATTTTTTTAAATAAATGTTTATTGCTGATTCTTCACTAGAAACATTGCCTTGTCATTCACCAATGAATGATACCTAAGATAATTTGAAGCTTCTTCGATAATTCATAATAGCATTCTTAAGTCTTTGTTATAAATCGTTATTGTTTAAGCTGCTTTTATTTTTTTTTTCATATATTTAAACACACCATTACATTTCTATTGGCTTGGGTGATAGCCATGGTGTGATTTGTGTCCTAGAACATTCTTGTTTTTGTTGTTCTTCACTTATTTTAGTGCATATATATATGGTTATCATTGGCATCTCTTTTGTGTAGCGCAGCATCTGGTGTTTCATTTTTCAATGTAAATGTATTACTTTTTTCAATTGATGTTACCAAAAAAAAAAAAAGAATCCCACCGCCTGACGACTACTTCCATGGCCCGTTTCACTGAGTTCTGTTAAAATGCGTGTGGTGTCGCCATAGTTTTATGTGACAGAACTGTTCAACTAATAATATAAAGGAAGTCACCAACAGATCAAGCTTCGCTCCACCTTCTCTCTCCCTCTCTCTCTCTCTCTCTCTCTCTCTCTCTCTCCCCTCGCAGTAATATTACGAAATTCTTATAGAACCAAAACATGTCTGAACAGTCTTGTTTGTCTCCTCGTCCTTAGACCAGGGCGCTATCTTGCTTGAAAGCGTTCCGCAATTCTACCGACATAACTGTGAGGAGAGGAGAGGGGGGATGGGTGTGGTGGCCAGCTGCTGGCTTGACCTCAGGACACAGAGTGAGACCCCACGCGATACCCACTGGCTGTCTGGTCCGCAACGTTACCACACCCGTGATCCCCTGTTTCAATAACTGGACAGTGGCTAGGACCCCCCGCGGCCAGACTCGGGTTCAGTAATTCATTGACCTGTGGCCGAGGATACCGGGATAGCCTCGCCTGTGGCTTCAGACACTCGTTGCGTGAATGCGTGGGGCCCCGTGTAGTCGCCCTTCTGCGTGTAATCATTGAAATATTCTCCGCCGGGGGGATTAATTTCAATCAGTGCATGCGCGTGCTCAACAAAAACACACTCTAAAAACAACAATATAATATAGAGAGAATGTCTGCTTGCCGTACCACTTGAGTCAGATAGAGTAGATCTATTGTACATTTATGGCGCCCATTACCTTTGTTTGCTGTTCGCAAGTCGTTATAGTCTTCATATACATGATGGTATAATGTGAATATTTTCATTTGTAGTGTTGTTATTGTTTCAGTATTTTCTTAAATTATTTTTTTATGTCTATCCGCAAGAACCGACCGTATATTTGTAGATCCATGTCTACGATCTCTCATTACAATCTGTTAGGATATTTTCATAGGCACGGCTGAGCGTAATCCAAGTACAGGTACTGTTTTTTTTTCCTTCGGCGGTCTCTAAAGACAATCAACCTCCCCATGTGACCGGCTGAGACAAGATTGTCAGTCTTCGGGCCTGTCCACAATATAGCCTATACAGTGCTGACTTCAGCTTAAACCAACTAAAAAAATCAAAACCCCGAGTTAAGTTTACCCTGGCATTATCGCCCCCCCTCTCTCTCTCTCTCTCTCTCTCTCTCTCTCTCTCTCTCTCTCTCTCTCTCTTCTACCTCTATCATTTTCACGATTATTTTTACTACTACTACTACTACTACTACTACTACTACTACTACTACTACTACTACTACTACTACTACTACTGCTGCTGCTGCTGCTACTACTACTACTACTACTACTACTACTGCTGCTGCTGCTGCTGTTGGTCAAATTTTGTCCCTTGTTATTGGTTTTGTCGGTGTCAGTAAAATGTGACTGGCTGAGACAGGTGTACAGATCTTCCCATATTGCCTCATATGTGGCAGCACATAAAATTATCAGACGTCAGTCTTGGAACCATCCACAATATAGCCTATATCGTGCTGAGTTTGGACGTTAAATCAACTCAACTACTACTACTACTACTACTACTACTACTACTACTACTACTACTACTACTACTACTACTACTACTACTACTAATGCTAATGCTAATACGTCTACTTGTACTAATACTACTTTTGCTGCTCTACACATTCTTCATTTATTAACCCCTCCTTTTTTTTTTCAAGAGTACTGGTAAACATAAGGAAATGCTGGGCTGTCTATTTCAATCATTCTATACAAGTTACTTATATTTTTGGGCATTCCTGGAAATATCTAATCGAAACAGTAATTACTTGGGTATGACTGGAGTTTTAGGCATTCCATGTCAAGCTTCCGGGTTTGAATAACATGTTATTCTGGTTTATGTGTTTATGTTTTCCACCTGTCAATAACTGAATGTATATTGGCATACTGAAGTTTCTAGTGATCATTTTAAGTAATATTTGTGTTTTCCCCAGGCTGGGTGGACCCGATCCTCTTGACTACATCAGCATGTACGCCAACCCTGGTGACCCCGACCGTAACATACCCCCACACTGGCACTACATCAGCTTTGGCCTCTCGGACCTGCACGGCGACTGCAGGGTCTATGAGTGAGTTTCTGCTTGGGTTCTTTTCCTGGTGAAAAGGACTAAAGGTGTTTGCAGGGGTGGTAGTTTTGCAACTTTTGGGAATTTTATAAATTTTTAATGGTCTGTTACCTCAGTACATTCTCAGGGATGCCACTTTTTCTGAAATTTTCGGAATTCCGGAAATATAACTCGGGTCCGGATTCTCCAGAAGTCTTTCTGAGTCTGAAGTCCGGAAAACACTTTTTTCCTGAAAATTCCAAAAAGTGTGCCACATCACCATATTCATTTTTCCTGGAAGAAAACGCCAGTAACTATGTGCGGTTTGGTCTTCATAAGCCTAGATGCACAGTGAAAAGACCTTTTTTTTTTTCTTCAATTGGCTTATAAATGAAATTTTTGTGTTCGAACTCAACAAACAAACATCCAGCCTTTTCCAAAGACACTTCTCGTTTATTTTTACAAAACTTTTTTAACGACGGAACCTCGGCCAAACCATTTTAAGCTTAATAATTAACTTAGCAAATAATCATTCACTTTAATCTGCTAGCTTTATTTTTTTTTCCCTGAATCTAGATCTTGATCTAGCTACGGCGAGATCTAACAGAGATGTATATTATGTGATAACCACATTATGTAGGTCGGTTGACACGTTCTGCTCATAATACAATTTAATTGTAAGTTCTTTTTTTTTTTGTATCTAAATTTCTGTAAATAATGTTTTGGTCTGATATTTGCATGTTTTGCTCCAATGTTTTGTTACAGAGAAGAATCTCCGTTTTTTGTTTTTTTTAATGAAATGGACGCGCACTGCACATTTGAAATTTTACCAAAATTTAGATCGATATAAAACAAGATCAGAGGTAGAATTTTTTTTTAAATTTGTTGAGGCAAATTTTGATACATAATTTTAAAAAAGTACATGTACAATCTATAGGTCTAAATGGAACCTGGTAAAGAAGGAAATCCATCGTACATTTTGTTCATCGGCAGTTTAATGTCTGTTAGCGAGTAATAGTTAATGTATTACATCTATTTCCTTTAATAAATGTAATCGTTTATCACCTCAGGGACCTACTCAGAGCCTTTCTAGGCGGATGAAAATCTTTAGCATTTTCCCCACTACTGGACCAGGTGGCATCCCTGCATCCTGTTCATGTTGGAAATTTGTATTCATGCAACCAGATAATCTCATAAATCATGTGTACATATTTAAGGATTGAAATGTAAAGGCAGGGTAATGAGTAAAGTTAAGGCAATGAAGGCAATTTGGAATTTACCTATGAAATAACTAAGGTCTTGGCCTTATACATGTAATTCTTTTTCTTTATATGTTGTGCATGTATATTTATTTTTAATATTCATTTTATAAATTATATGAATTTTTATTTAAATTTGATTTATACTGGTCAAACTTGAAGAATGATTTTTAAGAACATTTTCTATATGTATACAGGTTGGGTCTGGCGGACGGGCCCAGTGGTTTTGGCTTTGAACTCACATTCAGACTGAAGCGTGAACCAGGGGAGGCAAATCCTCCAACATGGCCGGCAGCCCTGATGCAAGCTCTTGCCAGATACGTCTTTCAATCAGGTAGCATCTTGTAGACTTGCGAACATTACGGTTTGGGCGTAATCTATTATGTCAAAGTGCAGCAAGTCACGTCTTCAGGGCGTCGCAAATCTTTTCTCTTAGAATTATGAGCTCAATAGTCAACTGTGTTTATTTTGGGCTCTCAATGACAGACACCATTATAACACTATTAACAGGGTTTGTAAAAAGAAAGTGTTTTTTCTTATGTATGTACCTCTATGGTATTAATTAAATCCAAGATTTGTTCTGCATTACATCTATCTATTTTTAAAATTGTTTCCCTATTTTTGCACCCATGAATCTTATTTAATTTGCAATTAACCCTTAAAATCTGTCCTTTTTTTTCATCCCACATTGCCTAGTTGTTCTTTTGGGATTTATGGTAAAAATAAGTAAATGCAGATTTTTTTTTGTTGGGGCGGGGGGGGGCATATTAAAAATTACAAGAACTCACAAATGTGATCAAGAAAGAAAATACTGCCAACAGAGTGCCACTGCCAAGCTCCTCTTCCCTTTTTCCTGCTCTATTTATCCTGGCTTGTTTTATCTTTTGTGAGTACCACTAAAAATAATTTTATAAATTTTGTTTCTTGATTCCCATTTTGTAGAAAATGTCCTGTGTAGTGGCGACCATGTGTCATGGCACACACCCCTGGACGGAAGTGAATCTCGAATACAGCACATGTTAATGACAGAGGACTCACAACTGCAGCCCACATCCTCGGTGCTGGGGATGGTCAATTTCATTCAGGTATACACATTACCAATACCAGTGTGATTGTGTGACCTCTTATAACTCATTTTTGCGTTAAGGAAACGGTTAGGTGCAAAATGTTGAAAGAAAAAAGAAGTTTCTTTAGTTGTTTTTGCTCTTTTTTATTTATGGGCTGTTGTTAGTAGAAATTTGTGCATTTGTAAATAATATTAAATCATTGTTTTTTGGAATATGATTTAGAGATAAAGTGTTAACCCATAAAGCGCTGACTGCATCACTGTGAAAGAACTACGGTTAATTCACTGACTTAGCACCTCCCAACTGTGGGGTGCCGACCAACTGCCACTAGTAGTGGGCCTTCATTCTTCTTTTTTTCTATCACGCGAGAAACTGGCGGTGTTTAGTCCCCGTGTATAAAGACGGTTGGACCATTGAATTAGGGAAAGATGGTGATGAAAGCCACGCTTTGACAGATTCACATAGAAGTGTCAAAGGCCGCCCCACGAGACACAAAGACAGACAGAAACACACACACACACTGATGTAAAACAGGCGCTGGCTAAATTGCATGTTGAACTCAGGCCTGTTCTTTTCGTGTGAGTGTGGGCTTGTAATTGCAATTCGCTTACTTTTATGCTGTCCTGAGTTTATTTGGATAGTAGGCCGACGTGTACTGTAAATGCAGGTGCTTCACTTGATAATCATTTATCATTACCACCTCAAGCCGACAGTGCGATACTCGTCAGGTGACCAAAAATCTGGTTTGATATTTTTCTAGAAATTCGTGGGATGTAGATCTAATTAAATTTAAACATTATTAGCTTTGGCTTAGTATGGGCGTAAAGATATTTCAGTCTCCCGTACTCGGGACTGAGGAGCAGGAGATCCAAGGTTCAAATCTTTGGTGTCACCGGTTTTTTCTACCCACCCCCTTTTTTCCGCCTATCTCTGTAGCGAACCTATGGGACATAACATTTATTTGAAGATTGCATTTTTAGCAATATAAGGCGCCACATATCTCTAGCATTAATGCTCTGAATAGACAAGTAGGATGTCAAACATTTCGATCTTCATACTGGCCAATTGGCTATTAGGCTGCCTTCAAAGCACTGCAGGGGTTAAATTAAGTTTCAAATACCATGCAATATTTATATGTCTTCCTCAACTGTATTTTCCAGGTGAGACTATAAGTTTTGTCATGATAATTTTGGTTCTTGCATTTAACCCAAGTGATTACTGAATCCTACCAGATTGTTGGGGTATGTGGGGAGGAACTTAAAGCAGCTCAACACTGGAACGGCCCTGGCATCATAGAGCTGCTCAGGTCCAAACCATCGTGAGTTCCTTGTCTGTCTGTAAAGTCTTCCTTAGCATTGTTTTTTGTCACCTATTGGTGTATCTAGCAAAATAAATTACTTGAAATTAATAAAAATTATTACAAATTGTCATGGTTTAACATTGACAGTTATTGTATAAACATAATTATATTTTCACTAAATGTAGCTGTGCAACGATTGAGAACTTGTTCTCTTTGACCGATGGTTGTTTTTTTAATCTTTCCTTTTCCAGAGCTGGGGGTCCCTGGTTAGTCACAGATATGCGTCGTGGGGAGACCATATTTGAATTGGATCCACACTTAAAGGTCAGTAGGAATTTTGTAAAACAGAAGATATTAATAAAAACTTTTGAAGGAAGCTCTCAACCACAGCTAATGATGTCAATGTTTAAGTACTTATTACACGAAAGTGTCCTGTGTGCAAAAACTTTGCTTTTTATCAGCTTTCCAATACAACCAATTGCCCTAATGCCGTCTAAGTATATGAATAGGACAAACAGCTTGCCATCCTTCTATTGAATAAGAATAATATCTCTACATCACCAAAAAACCCACACCCTTCTTTTTTGCCGGTTGATAGCACAGCTTACTGAACTCCCAAAACTCTTGTGTTCTGTTAAAAAGGCAAGAAAAATGTATGAATCATGCAAGTTTAATAGAAAACAAAATGCTTACTGAAGAACAAGTTTCTTAACAACACATATAAGGGTGTAGCCTCAATGTTTGTTTCTTAATTCCTTTTCCCTCAGGAGCGTGTGGACCAGGGAATCGAACAAGAGGGCTCGAATCTCAGCGGGGTCAGCGCCTGGTGTTTGTGGGATGAACCAGGAGACAATAGCAACCAGAGTTCTGATGGGGAGGATGACGACAAGGAGAACAAAAAGGAGAGGGATGAAGAGGACTACAGAGAGAGAACGTCAGAGAGGAGAGGGAGTAAAGAGCCAGGCAGAAGAGCAATATCAGACTATGGTAAACATCTCTCTTCACAGTCTATTGTTTTGGTGGGATTTTGTTTCATTTTCAATCATGTTTATCTTTATGTAATCTCATATCGTGTATTTACTTAAATTGTAAAGGATTTTTCTGTGCAAAACAGACTGGTATAAGAAATCGGAATACAATCGCATGAGTTTTGTGACTACTGATTTAATTGATTAAATGGCAGAAATGAAGTTGATCCATCTGTTAGGAAAGAAAAAAGTGAAGGAAATTTCATGCATTCAAAGCATATTTAAAGGAGTCAGGTTTTGAATGATGAATTTTGAATGATTATTTGTGTATGTTTAATACGAACTTTTCTTATCCATTTTTTACACCAGAGTCAGAGCAAATCAAAGCAACTCTGAAAAAAGGCCTGAGCAAAACACATTTGAATGTCAATGAAGAGTAAGTTAAAAGTAAAAAATATATCCATTTATTCTGATCTTGTCTTTGTAATTGGATTTTTCTCTGGAAATTGGATTCAAGACTAGGGGCTGTAAGCACAACGTCGCAGTAGCTTACAACTCGTCATAAGCCTTCTAATTTTAATATTGTTTCAACAAGTAGTAGGCTACCACGACGTTTTGCTTACGATCCCAAGATGTCATCATCATCTCCAGACCTTTTCTCTCTTTACAGTGAAATAATCATGCGAAACTTAGAAGGACATCCTGGAATAAAAGTGGAAGGTCACAATATCAACAACCTTAGATATGCCGACGATACAGTATTGTTAGCAGAAAACAACAATGATCCCAAGATATAAGTCAACATATCCTAATTTTTTCAGGGGCACTCTGACAGTTTATTGGTACAAAGTTTACATAGCTTTAAAATTGTATTTATTAAGATTGTATCATGTCAAAGGAGTCCTGTACCAACACACTGTAAGAGTGCCTTTTCAGCCCACTACGTGACTCGATCTTGGTCTAGAATACATTATTACTTTCTCATTCTATTTTTTTTTAATAGATCTAAATCTAGACATAGATTAGATTCTAGGTCTAATTCAAGCTGGAATCTAGAATCTAGATGAAATCTAACAAGTTCAGAAATTTAGACCAAGAAGGTCTGAACCAATGATAGATAGAATTTCAGTTTATTTTATGCTTATCTTATGAAAATTCAGTGGAAACTTCCTTATCCCTTGGGAATGTGAAGAAGGATATTTTCCTTTGCAGTTATCTTTGTAAAAAGCATTTGTACAGTGGATGTGCCAGAATGTACAGTTACTAGCCATGTTTGTTGACGCTGTCAGTCGGGCAGACCCCAATCTTGAACAAAGGGAGATCACTCTCAGAGTAAGCTCAGTAAAATCATGGAGTTAACATCTTAATATTGGTGACTTTGGTTATATAATTGCTAAAAGTCATATGAACACATCAGTAACTTTCCTATGTGGTTCGAATTTGAACTCTTTTACTTTTACCCCCATCAGATCACAAGCCCAGTCCCGTAAGGAATCTTTTGATAGCACAGTGAGCTCTGATGGTCCCACGGAACTAATCAGAACACGCACGCTAGACACAGTTCATCTCAAGTTCAACTTGGAAGCTGGTTCATTACTACCTCTGGCCCTCAGGTAACTAGAACATCTGTAGACTTATTATGGTGGCTCCTTCTGATATGATTTTTTTTTTTCATTATTTAGTTTAATAAGCCTATTAATCTCGCTTTATTTTTTTTTCTTTTGATTCGCGACTTTGAAAGATACTGTTTGAAAAGGAAATTGATCTTGAAATTTTTTTTTTCTTTTTAGCTTTTAATTTATCTCTCTAAGTATGTGTCTATTTATGAGATTCAACATTCAAATTCATTCATTTTGTTCTTTCATTTCTGTAGGGGACGTTTAAAGCATGGTCGACACTTCACATTCAAAGGCATTATGAATGACATAGCAATAACTCTAGTCTCGTCCTCTGTGATTGGTTCAATAACAGACGAAGAACATCCTTTTGCTGCACATGGCACATGGCTGCAGGTGAGTACAACTTGCATAATGGATCTAGCCTTGAATGCACTATGGAACTCTTTCACAACTCTATTGTAAAATTTTCTGTGCTTTATTGTTTTATTTTGTTGTTTGCCTTTGTTTAAAGGATAGAAAAACATAATACAAGAAGATTTTTAATTATGAGCAGCATAAGGCCTAGCTATTTCTATGAAGACTTTGCTATTCTAGGTACTCCTCTCTACAAGCTTTTCAAATTCCGTGTACAATAAGGTTATAATTTGAGTGTGGAGCCACTTGTTTTTTTTTCAACCAAATTAGGTATTCGACTACATTTTTGTTTTTGTTTTGTTGGTGTTTTTTTCAATTATCAAAAAGAAAAGGGTCGATTTTGTCTAAGAAAATTCAAAATCTAGATTTTTTTTTCAGTTTATTATGACATTTAATTTTTTTTTGTTGTTGTTGCAAGTACCGATTCTTTTTTCAATGCTTATTAAATGTGGAAAAGTTTTGAATCAGTACATCAGAGTAAAGCTGTAACCTTTTCATTTAGGTTCTCATTCAAGATGAAGCTTTGGAGGATATGATAATGGATTTAGATGAACTTTCAAGACCTGATGACGTGAGTGTATTCATCATAAAATTAGGTTTTGTCATTAGATAAGCAATTTTAATAGCTCTATGAATTCATAAGAGCCTTATAAATCTTTCCTTTTTTATCTGAACAAATTGGAAATAGGAAAAACATAAATTCTATCAGAGGTTCTAAGGGGATGACTTGTAAAAAGCTCATATTTAATCTGGATTTCAGAAAGACCCTACACCTTAAAAATGTAATGAAATAAAGTCAACCATACTACTACAATCCTTGCATGACTAAAGAAGCTAGCGTTGTTTTAATGGCGTCTTTAAATCTAAATTCACTCATGGAAATGCTAGTAGAACCTGCCAGTATTTCCGAGTGGTTGTTTTTCATAAAAGGCATATTTGTTTTCCTCTTATGTTTCAGATTCTCTGCCCCAAAACTTACAGTTGGCCTGAGAAGAGGTTGTGTATCACCATCTTGCCAGACGAGAGCTAGTGACTGAGACAGGATTTTTTTTTTTTTTAACGGATATTGTTTCTCATCCAAACAAAGAACAGACAATTCTATAACAATGTGTCATTCAGGAGAGTGGTCAACAAATAACAAAAAATATCTCTGAAATGATTGGTCATGGTTGTGAAAATTGCTCTTAGTTGTTATGTTATGGATCTGTTAAAGACACCATTGTGATAAGGGAAAGCAAGAAAACACTTTCATAAGAGTATTAGTTGCCAGAAAATATAAGCTGCAAAGCATTTTAAAGTTCTGAAGTGGTTTGTTTGATTTTTGTGTCTGACAAAACTGAACAGGCATCTATTGTAGCTGGACCAAATCTTTTAGGTAAACCACTTCCGGCACAAATTTGTAGAGTTCAACCTTAGAAGACAGTATTGAGGTTCTTTTACTATGATCGGGAACTGACATGAGAGTATTACTATTATCCTAATTTTTTTTTTTCTTGTATGTTCAGCAAAGCATGTAAAAACATTTACCTAAGACTTCTCAGTTACTTGCTGATATTCTCCACCACAAGTTTACAGACTGGTGACTGCTTGGTAAATCATGGACATTGGAATTTTGTCCCACCACAGCCATAAGACTGAGTTTGAAAATAAACCTCAAGTTATTACGACAGTTAAATTCAGTCACATGTTAACATAGTTGGGTTTTTTTCTAATAGCAAAGCTACTAACACTTTAAAGAGACACCCTTGAAATTTGTATCCTGCTAAACAAGATTAGTTGGATTTTTTTTTTATCATTTTTAATAATTTTGGTAGGGTTGTATACTAGAAAACATGAAGTATTTATTTTTAATTATCCTTCACTTAATGTGACACATATTTTTGCGGGTCTGTTTTTTTTAGTTCGTATATGTATCAAAAGCAATTCAACATTATTTTTAATGCCAGCTAACACAGTTGTCTTTATAGTCTCATCAACTTTGTTAAAAAAAATTAGGTCTTCAATTAGTTTTAGCTGTTAAATGTACCTAAAGTCTTTCGAGTTTGGACATTGAGATTTTTTACTTGTGGTTCACCATCAGAGATCACTTACTTCACATCTCTTTATATTTTCAATGTTCATTTTCATAAATCCATACCTAAGTAGATCATACTGAGCCATGCATTTGTTTATACAGCCTGGCAATTTTTCAACTTTTGATGAGTATAATCAAAGCAGGGATATGTTTTCTTTAAAAGTTTGGTTTAAACCTTTCTGCTAAATTAAGGAACAGGTAGATTATGCAATGTTATTTTGTCAAAGCTTTATAAATTAGTAAAAACCTCAACAAGTGTGTGTAAAATCTTTAGCCCACCTGGAAATAAGAGATGGCGGGGTGTTGGTTGCTTAGCCTCCAACACTATATAAGCTACATTGTGGACAGGTCTCAAGACTGTTTTATAATTTTTGGACAGGTCTCAAGACTAATGTCTTACAATTTTATGTGTTGCTACAATTGTTTTATTATAATTTATATGGTTCATTTCGACATCATAATAAATCTTGCTTTGAACTTTGTCAGCCTACACAGGGAACTGAGGGTAGATGTCATTATACATGTGTATGATGAATATGTATATATAGGATTTGTTAGGTTGGACTACTTACAGTTGCTTCACAGTAATAGGCTCAATGATGAAATTTAAATCCCCACCTCTAACTTCAATCTTCCTAAAGCCCTAATATAAAATAGGAAACTTGGAAGGGCCGGTTTTGCATTTATCATGGTTTCTGTCTATATTCCTCCAGCAATCCTTTTATGTCACCAATAATTTGTGTCTTTTGCATAATATCCTGTTTTTCACTTGACTTGGTTTGCATTTCTTATCAGACCTAAGCTTACTGAACTGAATCATGTTTGAACAGATGCCAAAGAAATACAACTATTGCTGAAGTTTTATGCATGCGCTAAATCTCTGTAGGGATGGTGCGATTTGAAAGGTTTTAAAAAAAAAATTGAAGCGTTTTTGTACATAGACTTAGAGTGGTGCATGTTTGAAAATACACAGAATGCTATTTTCTATTTGAAACTATGATTCAGTGCAGTGAGAAATACAGATTTGAGCTGTGAATGGGGAACATATGAAATTTGTAAGAATAGACTGTGCCTCTCGCGACTGCAATGGTCACATGATTTTAGGTATTTTAATTTTGTCATGAATGGCAGTCATTGAGGTACTGATTTTTCTCTTTCTACGAGAAATGTAAAGTTACCCTGTATTTAAAAGTTTGCCAGGTGAGTCGTAACATCTGCTGTTGTATAAAATTACAGATATTTACAAATTGGTGTGTTGTTTTTTTTCGCTATAACTAAATGATGTACTGAGTAAATGGAACTTTGTGCCTTGAATTGTATTCAAACTTAGAGCATTCAAGAAGGGCTGCTTTTTATTATATAATAAAAGTTAGACTGTGCCCATACTTTGAATCTTATGTTGTACATTTATGCTCTTGATCACAAAAATTAGGAGGAAAATTTACTGTCTTCAATTTTTTTGAATACTATTTTTAGGTACTATTTTTTATGCATGTACAACATATGTATTGTGTTTATGTTATTGTTATGGTTTGCATTGTTGCACAACACTTTTTTCATAGTAAACCCATGTTCGTATCCACAGTGTAGCAAAGCGCACAAAAAACTTACAGATGTCATCCCTGGGTGTTTTGTTTTTTTTAATATCATTTTCTCTGTTCAAATAAACTTTGCAATTAAATGGATGTCATAAGTTATCTAGAAAGTTATACTGTAGTAAGACTTGCAGCCTATACACAGAGATGATACTTTTGAATGAGCTTTAAAGGTTCTTGTATGTTTTTTTAAGGTTTACATTGTTTCCATGTATTATAATTACTGCCATAATGATTAATTTGTCAAATATAACATTATGGGACAGGTTGGCATCCACCATCACTGCATCAAAACCTTTCTCATTATTTGTATGGATTATCATTTTTACTCTGCATTTTATTTATTTATTTTATTATTATTGTTGAACTTTTATACAGCACACCTGGAGACGCAAAAATGTAAAAAGTTTTGTTTAGGGTTATTTGCTTGTGGTTTGCATGGAACCCTGAAATTATATCCTGCATGATGAAGCATGATAGATTTGAAGAAAACACTTTTCCAGATCTAATTATTGTTTGTATATCCAAGTGAAAAAAACTCTTGTGATCTAAATATTTAGGATTATGAGCAACATTAAACTAAGTTTGTACCTTTCAAGTTTAATGATCACAAATTTTTAGGCGGTTGACAAGCAATGGAAAAACCATCAACACTTGGCATCACAACAAACTTTTAATTATGATCAGGTTTATAGCTAGACCTAACATAAAAAAGGTTAATGATCAGGTTTATAGCTAGACCTAACATAAAAAAGGTTAATGATCAGGTTTATAGCTAGACCTAACATAAAAAGGTTAATGATCAGGTTTATAGCTAGACCTAACATAAAAAAGGTTAATGGCTAGACCAAACCATAGAAAAAATGTAGTAAAAAAACTAAAATGAATGGTCTTTTTTCTAAAAAAAAAAAATGTTCACTTTTGGATAATTTTATGCAGTACTGTTAAAACATGTTTTTATTGTACATTGTAATTTTTTGTATGCAAAACATGTTGGCATAAAAAAGTTTCATTAAAAATTAGTGGCAAAATATATATTTCATGTTCTTGAAATTTGAATGATTGCATTATTTGTATATGAATAAAAAAAAATTAATATCAATTTAACTGATGTCTGACTTAAGTTGGTTTATATACTTCATGATCTAGAGGTGTATGTATTACACATGTATTGTTTAAATGTCTAGAACTATAATGATGTGGTAATTTTTGTGAACATGTACAGTCAAGAAGCTATTAATGTATTTAAATCTGAGAAATTTATTGCAGGTAATTTTAAAATTGGTAGCATTTTCTCTTGCTGCTTTTTGGAGATAAAATGAGAAAAAAAATATACACACATTTTATACTAATGATTTAGATTTTGATTCAACTTTAATCTTGTTTATAAAATGTCATTTGCAGCTAAGAAGTGCATGTGAACATAAACATATCTGCAGGGGATATAAGTTTGCCAGGTTGGCAATGCTAATAAGAAGCTCTTTCACAAAAAGGTTAATGATCAGGTTTATAGCTAAACCTAACATAAAAAAGGTTAATGATCAGGTTTATAGCTAGACCTAACATAGAAAGGTTAATGATCAGGTTTATAGCTAGACCTAACATAGAAAGGTCAATTATCAGGTTTATAGCTAGACCTAACATAAAAAGGTTAATGATCAGGTTTATAGCTAGACCTAACATAAAAAGGTTTATGATCAGGTTTATAGCTAGACCTAACATAAAAAAGGTTAATGATCAGGTTTATAGCTAAACCTAACATAAAAAAGGTCAATGATCAGGTTTATATCTAGACCTAACCATAAAAAATGTACATGTAGTAAAAAAAACTAAAACGAATGGTCTTTTTTCTAATTAGAAAAAAAAAAGTTCAATTTTGGATCATTTTATGCAGTACTGTTAAGACAATTTTTTTTTATTGTACATTGTAATTTTTTGTATGCAAAACATGTTGGCATAAAAAAGTTTCATTAAAATTAGAGGCAAAATATATCATATTTCATGTTCTTGAAATTTGAATGACTTCATTATTTGTATATGAATAAAAAAAGATGAATATCAATTTAACTGGTGTCTGACTGAAATTGGTTTTATGCTTTATGATCTAGAGGCGTATGTATTTCACATGTATTGTTTAAATGTCTAAAACTATAATGATGTGGTAATTTTTGTGAACATGTGAAGTCAAGAAGCTACTGATGCATATAAATCTGAGAAATTTATTGCAGGTAATTTTAATATTGGTAGCATGGTACTCTCTATTTTCCCTTGCTGCTTTTTGGAGATGAAATGAGTTAAAAAGATTGAAGTTTAAAGACACGTATTTGCGAGTTGAGTTTTGCTGCAACACAGAGGAAGAGGCTTCATCTTACATGCAATTGTGTCATTATTTTGCATGTGACTGATGCTGAAACTGAAATAGGCTGTTAAATACTTAATATAATATATACACATATAGTTATGATTTAATCATTTAGATTTTGATTCAACTTTTATCCTGTTTACAAAATTTCATTTGCAGCTTAGAGGTGCATGTGATCATACACATATCTGCAGGGGATATGAGTTTGCCAGGTTCGCAATGCTAATAAGAAGCCCTTTCACTTCAATATAAAAGGTTAGGAGCCTGGTTTCTGTTTGAGTGTAGGTTAGGGAATTTTCTTCAAGATAGTTGTAATGAAACAGACGTTAAATCTACTTTTGTCCTTAATAATAATATACTAAAAATTTAAGTCTGTAAGTGTAGCACTTTATAAAAAGAGGTAAATCTCTATAAATTCAAGATAGTTACAAAATTCCCAGTGCTTTTGCCTCTTTTTTTTTTTCTTCTAACATTTCACCTATATTGAAAGTCTTTAGAAGTGGAAAGATGAAGAGAGCAAGAGGTTTACAGACAAAAAAGATCTGGGATTGACTAGGAAGATGCACTGGGATAGGCATGGTTGAAGGCCTTGAAATTTTTTCTGGGGTTATCTTAAAGTTTTAAAATATTCACTTAATTGAGCTAATTAAAGACAATCTTAGGAAAACTCAGAAGTTTCAAGACAGTAAAACAAGGGTCTACCTCTTGAGTTTGCAACATTGTTTAATACATGTATGATCGAATGTTTTATAATGTACATTAATGGGCATGATAAAAACATAAAATGAGGATCTTTACTGAAAATAACCAATATGTAAGAAACATTTTTGGGAGCACATGTATACTAAAAAGTCTTTACTTAGTATGTTACAGTCAGACCCAGAAACTAACCATTGTCAGGAAATGCTCAAACATTTCAGTCAAACCCAGGTATTCCTAGAACCAATAAAACAGGAATTGCCTGAGATCACTTAATTTTTTAAAGCATTTTCTGAAAGTGACGTTTTGGGCTAAGACTGTACTGTAACAAATAGATGCTGAAAAGGAGATCAACACCATTCTTTGTGTTTATTTACCATTTTGCATTTTTTCCCCCTACACCAAACATTGATAAGCCTGAGTCTAATTTTTCCATGCAACCAGATGTAATTGGATTTTTAACAAGAAGCTTCCATTTGTACAGTGTTTAATTTAATTCTCATTTTTGTAAAGTACTAAATTTAAAAAAAATTAGGCCCATCAATTATTTTGTGAATAGAGCTAATAATAAAAAATCATCTAAACAGCATGAATGAAGTACTCAGACTAATAGCAACATGCACTCATTAATTTCGTTAGGATAAGGACAGAAGTCTACAAAAACAATAGCTTAGAGTAGGAAAAAAACTCATCTTCATATTTATACAAACTTACAAAATCCTGAAACATTAACAAATCTGTACAATTACACAACAGCAGTGAGAAGTGAGACATTTAACTTTACAGCATTCTATTTGACTGGGAATAACAAAGGTTCAACATGTCTTCAACTATTGTTATTGTTCTTATTCTGTATTTGAAGGAGCAGAAGAATTCTCTGTAGAACCCGTCCTACTCCGTTTAGCCTCACTCTGCATTTGCTCGTCACTACCAGCAGTGTCTTCATTGTCATCTAATTTCCTTTTCTTAGCATCTGAAGCTGCGTTTGTTTCTTTTATTTCCGAGGGTGATGAAGCTGGCTGTTCTTCTTCAGTCTGATCTTTCTGATCAACACTACAGGATGGTTGTGTCTCTCCAACAGTCTGGGTCGTGGTTGGTTTATTGCTATCACTATTCATTTGCTCCTCCTTGTCTGAAACCGTAGGACTGTCAGAAGTTTGTTTCATTTCTGTCTCCGTTTGCTTGAAGCTTGTATCAGGGTCAGTTGTCTGCTCTTCTGTACTTGGCTGAGCAGTCTCTGACTGAGATACGTCTGTTGGTCCTGGCTCATCAGACGGTTCTGTTAATTTGGGCTGGTTGGTCTCCACAGCTAGCTCTGATTGGGACATTGGTTGGTTTATTTCCACAACTAGCTCTGACTGTTTTGAGTGTGTTGGTTCAGGTTTAATATCCTGGGCCAGCTCTGACTGTTTCACGTCTATTGCCTCCAGTTGACTGGTCTCCTGGGCTAGCTCTGACTGTTTCATGTCTATTGTCTCCAGTTGACTGGTCTCCTGGACTAGCTCTGACTGTTTCATGTCTATTGCCTCCAGTTGACTGGTCTCCTGAGCCAGCTCTGACTGTTTCACGTCTATTGCCTCCAGTTGACTGGTCTCCTGGGCTAGCTCTGACTGTTTTGTGTCAATTGCCTCCAGTTGACTGGTCTCCTGGGCTAGCTCTGACTGTTTCATGTCTATTGTCTCCAGTTGACTGGTCTCCTGAGCCAGCTCTGACTGTTTCATGTCTTTTGCCTCCAGTTGACTGGTCTCCTGGGCCAGCTCTGACTGTTTCATGTCTATTGCCTCCAGTTGACTGGTCTCCTGGGCTAGCTCTGATCGAGATGGTTCTGTTTGTTCGAGTTTGGTGTCTGACGCAGGCTGACTAATGTTATCAAGCATCTCAACACTTTCTGAGTTTGAACTTTCACGCTGGTGAGAAAGAACACTCTCATTGTTGTGTGTGTCTAGGTCTCCAGAAGTCAAGTCTGTTTCACTTCTATCTTCCTTTGCTGTATCCCTGTCGCTAGAGACTCCTTGTTCATCATTACTAGAATCAGGCAGAACAATGTCTGAATTTCCTGCTCTTTCAGAAGATTGTGATTGATGGCTATCGACTAACCCAACTTGCAGATTTGCTGAATCCTCCGGTAAAGATAATGCTGTATCAGATGATTGGTGACCTTTCTGCTGTTCTGATTTTTTAGGTCGTTTGGCTTCACTTTGTTTGGACTCATCATTGACCTCTGGGCCTTTTGGTTGAACATTTTCAGCTTCAACTGGGTATTGGATTGAAGGAATGTAAGGTGAAGATGATGAAGCTGGGATGACTAATGCATCAGATTCAGCTTTACACGAATCTAAGTTTGATAATGAATCTGGCTGGCGTGGTGATACAGACGGTTCTGTTAATTTGGGCTGGTTGGTCTCCACATCTAGCTCTGATAGGGACATTGGTTGGTTAATTTCCACAACTAGCTCTGACTGTTTTGAGTGTGTTGGTTCAGGTTTAATATCCTGGGCCAGCTCTGACTGTTTCGTGTCTATTGCCTCCAGTTGACTGGTCTCCTGGGCTAGCTCTGACTGTTTCATGTCTATTGCCTCCAGTGGACTGGTCTCCTGGGCTATCTCTGACTGTTTCATGTCTATTGCCTCCAGTTGACTGGTCTCCTGGGCCAGCTCTGACTGTTTCGTGTCTATTGCCTCCAGTTGACTGGTCTCCTGGGCTAGCTCTGACTGTTTCGTGTCTATTGCCTCCAGTTGACTGGTCTCCTGGGCTAGCTCTGACTGTTTCATGTCTATTGCCTCCAGTTGACTGGTCTCCTGGGCCAGCTCTGACTGTTTCGTGTCTATTGCCTCCAGTTGACTGGTCTCCTGGGCCAGCTCTGACTGTTTCGTGTCTATTGCCTCCAGTTGACTGGTCTCCTGGGCCAGCTCTGACTGTTTCGTGTCTATTGCCTCCAGTTGACTGGTCTCCTGGGCCAGCTCTGACTGTTTCGTGTCTATTGCCTCCAGTTGACTGGTCTCCTGGGCTAGCTCTGACCGTTTCATGTCTATTGTCTCCAGTTGACTGGTCTCCTGGGTCAGCTCTGACTGTTTCATGTCTATTGCCTCCAGTTGACTGGTCTCCTGGGCTAGCTCTGATCGAGATGGTTCTGTTTGTTCAAGTTTAGTGTCTGACACAGGCTGACTTATGTTATCAAGCATCCCAACACTTTCTGAGTTTGAACTTTCACGCTGGTGAGAAAGAACACTCTCATTGTTGTGTGTGTCTAAGTCTCCAGAAGATGTCAAGTCTGTTTTACTTCTATCTTCCTTTACTGTATCCCTGTCGCTAGAGACTTCTTGTTCATCATTACTACTAATACTAGAATCAGGCAGGACAATGTCTGAATTTCCTGCTCTTTCAGAGGATTGTGATTGATGGCTATCGCCTAACCTAACTTGCAGACTTGTTGCATCCTCTGGTAAAGATAATGCTGTATCAGCCTCAGAAGATTGACCTTTCTGCTGTTCTGATTGTTTAGGTCGTTTGGCTTCACTTTGTTTGGACTCTTCATTGACCTCTGGGCTTTTTGGTTGAACACTTTCAGCTTCAACTGGGTATTGGATTGAAGGAATGTTAGGTGAAGATGATGAAGCTGGGATGACTAATGCATCAGATTCAGCTTTACACGAATCTAAGTTTGATAATGAATCTGGCTGGCGTGGTGATGTGGCATGTTTCTCCTGATTTTCTTCACATGTCGCGGAGATGAGGTTAGACCCATTGTTCCTTTCCGTTACTAAGGAATTACTTTCTTCAGGGTATGTTCCTGCTGAATTGTGAGTCTGGGCCAGACTAAGACTAGAGGGCTGCGTTTCTGATGATGATGAAGGTGTCAATGCCACTTGGGGCACAGCTGACATGACATGCAAATTACTTCCAGAGAGCTGGCTTGGTTCATGAGAAGCAGCTTCGTGGGACTCCTGTGCTTTGGTTGACTCCTCTGGTCTGTCCTGACCTTCAACTGTTCTCTGAGGCAAAGGCGTGTCAGAGTGGTCCATCTCATCACTGATCTCGCCCTCTTCCTGCTCACTGGACAGGCTGCGACGAGCGACCCGGTGAGAGTCACGGACACCAGCAGGGCTGGGAGGTTCTAGTGGGGATCGTGGCTCTGTGCTAGGGGGCTCCGGCGGAGGGGCAGGTGGGTCCTCTGGATCAGGGGGGAGTGGAGGCAGGGGGGGCTTGTCTGCCGGGAACGGAGGGAAGTCATCAGGCAGCGGAGGCTGGAAGCCATCGATATCCTCGGGCAGGGGTGGTAACTCTGACGGGGACACAGGTCTGTGAGGTGAGAACCCAGTTTGCTCCAGCGGGCCTTGGAACTCTGGAAACTCACCTGAGGATATTGAGCTGCCGGCAGGAGATATGGGCGGTCTCTCGATCGACTGCTCATCGTCATCTTTCTGTGGGAGCTCCTTCAATTCTTTAGCAGCAGAGGAGTTCAGGCGAGTGGGGGAGTAGATGAGATCACTGGACGAAATGGAGTCTTTCCCAGGGGAGTCGGTTCTTTTCCTCTTCTTTTTCCGTGAGGATGAAGTGGAACAACTGGAAGACGATTTGCGTCCACTGGGAGGAGATCTTTTCCTCTTGCCTGCTCCTTCTGTTGGTGCAGGCTCCTCGTCTGGAAAGTAAGGCAACTCGTCTGAAGAGATGGACTCATGTCCTGAGGAGAGCTCTCCAGGTTGTTTTTGGGGCTCCAGGGGGATTACAGGAATGTTCCCATAGGACTTTACAGGTGAAGCTGTTTTCTCACGGCCAGTGAGTTTTCTGGAGGAGGAATGGCTGCCGACTGAAGTTCCCTGCCTCTTCCTGTCCCTCTTTCTCTTCCGCTTGGCAGATTTCTTCGAGTTGTGAGACCTTCTGGAGGACGGGGAGGAAGAACCAGAGCTTGATCGTGAATGTCTGGAAGAGGAGCTTCGAGATCGCGAAGAACACGATGATGATACAGGTGAAGGGGAGGATGTGCGTTTTTTGTACGCGGATGATACAGGCTTGTCCGACACTGAGGAATGGTGCCTCCTGGAATGACCCTCTATTGGATACGGCAGCGGTGCCTCGTCTCGCAGTCTCACAGATGACCTGCTGTGTGAGCTCGCCTCAGACTCGATGCCGTCATATGACGACGCTGCAGGAGATTTAGCATGAGCAGGAGAGCTTTTATCGTGAGAAGTGCTGTATCTCATAGCCTGTGGTGGGAACGAGCCATGTACATTTGGACTGAGGACAAAATAAACACAAAAGAGAACACTGTAAGAAAAAAAAATCAAATAATTCTGGTATCAAGGCAAGTTTATTTTAGACTTAAAAATAGGGGATTTTTGTTAGGTTTAAGTGCATTTCTTTTTTTCAATTGTCTTAACGTTGAAAGGAAAACTAAAAATCAAAATTCTAAAAATGTAAATACAATACTAGATATCCAAATATCTATAATTTTCCATTTCAATCTATCTGAAAAACTATTGAGAAAGCTGTTGACTTAAAGACTTATATATCACAGTATTTTATTTACATTTCTGTGTTAGTTTCCTGTGGGAGTACGCAAGACTCTTTCTATAATGATGATTCTCTCTCTAAGCACAGTACCAATTTTTTGGACTACTTTGGAAATTCAAAACAATGCAATGACAAGGAATGTGCAATTAATCTGAGATCATGGCGAAGTGAGAGCTCTTGTGAAAGGGTAAGGGGTAACCAGAGAGTGGAGCATTTGATCAAACACATTGACAGAGCGGGCGCTTGCAGAGCAAGGAGATTGGTGCTACAGTGGTCAAGAAATAGACACAGGAACTACTGGAGCTTTGACCAGGGACCCTCCAGGGACACGAAATTGAATAAAACTATTTTCCATACAGAGAAGTCCACTTGAATTTTTTTTAATCAGAAATATATAGAAGAAAGATAAAGATTATGGGTTTTTTTCCTGATATATATATTATGTTGTGTGTAATATTTAAATATGCTATACTTGAGCGCCGAGAAAAACTAAATACATTAAATACATTAAGTCAAAAAGTCAAAATATTGTCAAAGTAATTATTTTTAAACAAAGAACGTTCGGTTATATGGATTTGTTACTGCTGGAGACAATAGTGTGTGATTCAACAAGTAAATTTGGAATTTAAACTTCAGAGCAGGGGATTATCACTTTATATAAATCTGTGCAGGCTCAGAAACGAGAATGTAAAAAGTTAAGGATCATCTTACTCTGTCCCAGTCCAGGAGGGGTATCCTTTCCGGTAGCTGGAACTTCCTGCGGGAGGAACAGGCGGGGCTCTAGCAGGGACCCTTCTATCAGCAGACTCGGAGTAGTAGGATGACCGCGTCTCTCTGGCTCTCTTTGCTGCCTCCCCAAAGTCAACTAGCTCTATTGGTGTCCTTTTGGCCTGCCTCTCCTTTTCCTCTTCATCTATGGCCTCTTCGGAATCACTCTTGATCTCCCCCTCGTCTGAGACATCTGGGTCCATCTCAGGTTCTTTGGACAGACGTCTTTTCTCATCGGCGACTATTGCAGGTTTTATTTCCGCGACAGAATTCTGCACGGTTTCTTTCTCATCGTCAGCCTCGCCTTCAGACGAATCTTTGCCGCTGTCAAAATCCCCAAAGGGCGAATCGTCATCCGACACTGGCTCCAGCTCCATGTCTGCCATGATATTTTTTGTTTCTGTCTCAGAAGAGGGCCTCACATCCGCAGCACTGTCTGCGTCCTCTGCCTTGGAGTCTATCGCTGACGACGGTTGCGACGTCTGGCCACTGAGCTGGGAGGATTTTTCCTCAAGATCAGAAATGCTGGACATTCCTTCTTTGGTTTGCCTGGTGAGAATTTTAAGAGTAAAACTAAGAGTTGGTGCATGGAGGTTTTTAATAATTTCTACAGAACAATGTATTGCCTTTATGTCTTCATACCAATCTTGTATGAGTAGAGTCTGGTATGCCGGAAGTAATAAGGAATCAGACTGAAAAAATAGGTATCCATGATCATATCATTAGAATTCTGCAATTTATTCTCCTATTACTTATCAAAGAATCCAATTAGAAGATTTTCTCTCCACAGATTTTAATTTAAATTTTTTTCTAGAATCATATCATTGTTACTATATCAGGTATCACATGGTTTGGTTAATTAATCAGAAGAAAAATTATGTACTAAAGAAAATCTTACTTTGAATCTACAGACATCATAGTGGGAGACACAGATTGTGTGTGACTTGCTTTTGGTTGATGGGTTTTGCCTTCAACGATACCTTCGGTGTCTCCAATTCCAGGGGATTTCCTGAGAAGGATAGCACATTTTATTACATTGAGAGACCATTCCATACAATGGGACCTTGCTATTTTCTTTAACTGAATCTTTTCTTTTAATATCTCGTTTCATAAAATGTTACTTTAGTGTAAGAAAAGGGCATACAACTTACATGTTTCTTTTATCGGTCCACTATAGATTAACTTGTCAGTGTTGACTGTGCACACAAATTTTTGTACGTTTTACCCCTAACTATTTTAGAGCAAAAGTATTCACAGACTTCAGTGTTTTAAAAGTCTGTTTTGAGTTAAGAGAACCAGGCAATGAGATTGAGTATTGTCAAAAACAGGAAATGAAATTGAGCAGTGTCATAAACAAGTCGTGAAAGTGTGTATTACATTTTCATTTATCCTAACTCCCGACTTACTCTCTTGCGTCTGCAGAGACATGTGATGCTCCTCCACTCTCCTGGCTCACGATGGACTGAGACCTGACTCTGCTGGTCGGGGAAGCTTTGCTTGTTTCCACTGAGACAGACTCTTCTTTTACAGAAGTTGCTTTCGATTCGTCATCAGACGTAACTACTGAGGTCGGTCCTGACTGCATATTCCCAGGCTCATTGCTCTTTGAATCTAGAAATAGAAATTGAGCCGATTCCTTATAATCATTACTTTCTCAAGAAAAAGCTTTAAGTTGTTACTCTGGAAATAAGCAATAATCTTCACAAACTTGGGAGTATGGTGGACAAGAATGCCTTGAGTTTTACTTGACAGTATCTCTTTGTCCTGGGATGTTCTAATCTAAATTCTTACTACTAGTCAATTTAAAAAAATGGAACATGAGTCAATTTTCTTAGGCATAGTACATGTTTTCAGGCATGTTTCCTGGAGAGCAACTTAAGAAGTCTAAAAAACAAAGACCACCCTCAGGATAAATAAACTCTTTTGGCTTAATATGCTACATACAATATATCTCTGTAGCAGCCTAGGATGCCATAGCTCTGCAGGGAAATTTTCCAAACGTTTTGAACAGTCACAGAAGCTTTCAAGTTTAAAATTATGCATTTTTTTATATGTTGTACAAATTGTGAATTGCATTAAATACAGCTCCATAGTGATGAATAAGACATTTAATATCTATTTGAACAAAATGTTAAAATTTTATGAGAAAGCTGAAAAATAGATGTGTTCCAGTTGATAGGCAACATATCAAACTGATTAAAACTTATAAAATACTATGATACACGTCTTTTAACACTGGAAAGGACATTATCAAATAAAGTACTTCAGTCCATCCACTGAAAAAAATAATTACACAGAGATTCTTAAAATTAAATTAAATTTCAACTTTAAAATCTGATAGTCTGCTGCTTTGCTCTCACCTTCATTGATTTCATCAACTCCTAGATCATCATCTGAGGAGACTTCCTCCATTTCCACTTTCTCTTTCTTGTCATCAGATTCAGACATGGACCTGTCAGATATATCGCTGTAAGGAGATCTACACTGCAATGCTAGATCATCTTTGGTTGAAACATTGTCCTCTGTTACCACAGTTTCTACTACACATTCCTGTGATGAAAAAAAACATAAGACACATTAATAAAATAAGTTAAAATAATGTGACAAGCATCAGATAATAGGAACTTCACAGTTGAGAAACAAAAATTTAATCCCTTTTGTTCAAATGCATTTAGCTTAATTTGAAATTTTGTGGCATAAAGAGTATGGTTGTATTAAAATTTGTAGAAATTGTGTTATATTTTTGCATATCACTTTATGAGCAAACTCTGTTTTGTTAATGAAACGCTTCAGTAAGGCTGTACATAGAAATGTTTTTCTGCTTGTCATTTCTCAGCATGAGTTTATGCAGTGCGGTAAATATATTTTGTGCAATTTTACAAACTCTTTTGACTTTTTCGAAATAAAACTTTGCATTCCAGACAGACCATTACTAAAGAAAAATTTCAACAACAAGAAAAAAAAAAGAAAAACAGTTGCCTATATCTCTTTCCTAATAAGTAGTATGTCCATAGATACCATGCATGGACTTTATTTTTGCTGGATCATGCTATTTACAATTTTCTGAGCATCCAGCAAAATTTCAGTGTTATAAGAGAGATCACTGGCAACTTTTACAGTCTGCCTTAGATCCTCGACAATCGGAGTGCTTGAAGTTTTTCTGTATAATTATTTTCAATAGATTCATATTTATATATAAAAAAAAAGTTTCCCAAGTTGCACAGGAGTAGCTGAAATAATTAAAATATCAATATCTATGGAAATTTATAACTGTGAGTATTTCCCTTCATTACCTGATCAACTGTCATCTCTACCACCTCCAATGTTCCGTCAAAGGTGACAATATCTGCATCAGCCACAGTGGCGGTGTAGCTTTCATTAAGGTTCTTATGTTGGGAAAAGATTGAGGTGAATTCTCCTGATGTGTATTTGCGGTTTCTTGTCCGGCGCTTGCGGAGTGCAGCTTTTCTCTCCAAAACCTAGCAAGGAAACAAATTACAATTATCACGATGTTGGGATGAAATATATCTCACTCCGAGAAATCCCTAAAATAAATTTAGTAATCTCTAATCTCTTATTTCAGTCTTTTCTTGCTTTCTGACATAGACATATAGTTTCAGGAAGACAAGTCTCATTGAAACAGTAAAGCCAACCGAAGAAGTGGTGTGCGGTCTTTGACTATTTTCAATCATCTGCATTGAGTCAGTTGAAGAGAAGACATGATATCTGAGCTTGTGAAATGACATTTTTACATGCTCCCACACAAATGCAAAGCGGGGATATCAAGACTTCTGTCTCGGTCACATTATGCTGACACCAACCCAACCAATAAGGAACATGAATGATGTAAATAATCAAGCAAAAAATCTATGAGATAATTTTCCTAAATTACTTATCTGAATCAATGAAATGACTTACTTTTTGTTGTAACAGTTGTTCCTTGAGCTCAGCCTTGTTCTTCCTTTTCTTGGGAGACGACTTGGATGGAGATTCTTGCTCCAGAGACACATTGCTCGAGTTGGCTTCTTCAGCTGCTGATGTTTCTGAAATATTAATGCATTCATAGACCATGTTAGGAGCATAGTCACCAACGGTCTTATTAAGCTGGTATGACAAAAATCTGCATTACATACTGTTGAATAATTTTTTTTTTCTTCTGGGTTCAAGGAACAATTACACATTTTTTGTTGTTTTTGTTGTTTTTTTTTACTGATTTTTTTTTTTTATAGATTTATCATTTTAACAGAATTGTACATCATAATCAATTGAGAATATCATGAGGAGCAAAAATTGCTGATTTTATTTTGAAGTATCATGACTTTTCTTTAATTTGAATCAATCTAAAAATACTGAACATTGACATCACAAAAAGGATTGTTTTGTATTAAATCAAATACTTTTTTATTTCTGGTCACATAAGAAGGGTGAATTATTTGTTTTGGTGAATTTTGTCAATATGAAATTAAATAACATTGCAAAGTGATGATATACATAAAAATTATCGCATAAATTGTATTTATTTGCTGGAAGTTGAATTCCATTGTATGTCTTGAAGATTATCCGCTTTCTTTTTTAACCACAGATGATGAGTTTCCAGCAAAGAACAATTCGCAAACCCCCAAACATAGCAATGGGTTTGCAGCAAAAACCAATGAAACAGAAAACAAGTGCTTGTGACATCCAACTGTGAATGTCTGCTAACCTGAAGCTCTCAAGCTCTAAACCATGGGATAACCTACTACAGTATTTTGAGATGACATAATGTGCTCCAAAGTCTAGATCTAATCTCTAAAACACAGTATTTCCTTTTGTTCAAACTTAGCTTTTTTAAATGTGGCATGATAAAAAACGTCTGTAGCAGTTATACCAATAAAATTTGTAAAATTAACAACAAATTTGACAATTGCAGAAAGCAATACCTGTTGTGGCAGTCTGGGATTTTATTTCTTCTTGTGATGAAGACTGTCTAATCTCTCTCAGCCTCTTCTTTTCTTCTTTCAACCTTGTCTTCTCCTCTTCTCTTTCTTTCCTTTTAATTTCCATTTCAGCTCTTCTCTGTTGCCTTTTTAGATACCTATCTTCTTTCTCTTTTGCCTGAAAAAAAGGTTGTGTACGATTGGTTGGTTATTTCTTTTCTTATTGCAAAGAAGGAAACATTTTAATTCTTTGCTGGGTTTTGTTTCCATTTTCCTAACATTCTGCCCTTTCACTTAAGATATAAATCATCGTTCTTTAGTAAATAGAATTTTGGATCTTTTTGGAGATCTCTACATAAGAACTATCAAAATACAAGTTATAAAGTGGTCTAAGAACTCTCTTTACAATGTGAAACATAATTGCTTCCCTTTAATTAACACCCCTACCCACCCGCTTTCGGCCTAATGTAAAGTGTAAGAACTCGAAGAGAGCCGGACATTTTTAAAAAAATAATTAGTCAAGCTAACACATTATTTTACCTTCCCCAGCTTGATTATTATTTGATTATTTCTATAGTGATCTAAGACTAATAAAAGAGTTGCACATATCTAAACTTATACGCGCGACCAGATGGGTGAGATGAGTAGGGGAGGGGGTGGTGGTAGGGTGACATACACTAACCTGTGAATCTTTGCAGCCAGTAAGAAGATCAGAGAAATCTTCCTTCGCCATCTCTTTGTCAAGCACTTCATTTGTTTTTTTTCATTCCACCCACCACTCCTCTCGGTTGCTCAACAAATGTGCCAATCACTAATTTGTTAACAGACTGAACGGGTGCGCTCTTTCTCTCTCTTAGCCTCCCTCTCTCCCTTTTTCTTTCTCACTCTCGCCCTCTTAATTTCTCTTTCTCTTTTTCTTCCTCACTCTCGCACTCCTCTCTTCCCATCTCTCTCTTTCCCCCCTAACCTTACTCTATTTCACAATCATTTCTTTCTTTCCTTCCCTCTCCTTTCTATATCTGACCCTCTCACTCCCACTCTCTTCCATCTCTCTCAATTTCTCTCTTTCTCCCTATCTCTATCTCTTCATTTTTTCCTTTCCTTCTTTCCCTCCTCTCTCTACCAACATCCCCATCTCCATCTCTCCCTCTCTCATAGTGGTCAAGAAGTCTAAGGGTACGCAATATCCAATCGTATGTTTAGTTTCAGCCTCTTGATTCCTTGTGGAACATAGGGCCGCAGCAACTACCCTCCATCTGACTCAGTTGAGGTTGGTCCTCTTCAGCTCGGCCTATGTGGTGTTAACAGATTTTATTTCTGCGTCGGTGCTTCTCCGCCGAGTCTGCTTCGGACGACTGCCTTTCGTTTTCCTTGGGGATTCCACTCCAGGGCTTGCCTTTTGATGTTGCATACAGGCTTTTAGAGTGTGTGGTTTATCCAACCCTATTTACGCTTTTTGATCTCTGTCTAGATGGGGGTTTGCTTCGTTATGGCCCACAGTTTTTTTTGTTTGAGACAACTTCACACCACCTAAAGTTGAGGATGTTTCTGAGGCATCTGTTGGTGAATGATTGTAGTTTTGTGGTGCTAGTCTTGGTCGCACGCCAAGTTTCAAAGTCATAGAGGAGGACCGACTTCACGTTAGTATTGAAGATCTGGATCTTGTTTTAGGCTGATATTGCTGTAGACCTCCAAATTGGTCTGAGGGTGTTGAAGGCGTATCTGGCCCTGTTGACATCTGACGTCTTCGTCTGTACCCCTGTCTTGTCATTACCTTGTACACACACACACACTCTCTCTCTCTCTCTGTCTATCTCTCTCTCTCATGAGGGAAGTGGCCCAAGGATAGAGCGTGCAGCTTCTATTGAGTTAAATCCACTGCTTTCTTTTTTTACTGGTTGAGTCAGTGTCAGTGTACCTCTCATAGATTTTGGTCTTTCTTTTTACGAGAGATTTGTTTTCTCTTAACAAAGAATTCTTTTCTCATCAAATCAATGCATTCTAAAGACTGATGTCATAAGAGTGAGTGCCTTTATCTCAATATTTTAATGGGCGGAAATAACTAACGAAAGACCCACAGTTATAACCTAAAAAAGAATTTTTTTTAAACAGCAGCTCAGGGAACCCATGAACATAAAAATTAACCCAGACTACTCTTTTTTGAGGACTGATTCCTTCTTTACTGACTCAAGCGCATTTTCTTCTCCTACCGTAAGGATCCGCACCCTCTAAGAACCCGTTTTTCTTGTCTCCCGAGTGGCGGGTTTTTAGGCGGAGACCACTGTATTTATAATTTAGTTAGTCATGAAAACACTATAGACACAAATTTTTACACAGATTTTTCAAGCATTATCTTTTTCCATATTAGGAAGCATCTAGCACGGCCGTATTAAACTTTATCACTCTCAGAGAATTTTGTATGTTAGTAGAGCATGTTTTCATCACTCTATAATAATAATTAAAAAAATATAAACATGGCTAAAAAGAAGAAAGAAAAAGATTCTCCTATCACAAACTTTATGAAATAAAATTTCATATCTTCTTCTCCATTGCAACTTCTATATGTCTCTTTGGACACAGACTTTAATATTGCATTTGTTAATCAAAATCTACTTACAATTCTGATTTTCCTTTCTTCTCTTGTCTCTTCTTCATCACTGTCGCTATATTTCGAGGACAGAGAGATAAGCTTGCGGGGTTTCCTAGTTAACTCAGCTGCAATCTTGGCAACACTTGGCGCAGGCTTAACCACCGCAGGAATCTTTGTGTCAGATGCTGTAGGCAAATAAATAAACAAACTGTTATAATAATAACAAAAATAATAATAATAATAATAATAATAATAATAATAGTAATAATAATAAAAAATACAGTTTATTTACAGAGTGCCATATCCAATAAACTCAGCTCATGGCGCTTTTTAGACATTAAAATCTCATTTAAATAAAAATATATGAGATATTGACATAAAACATAGATAATAATAAATATCATAACATTACAAACAAAAAGCATTTATACATACAAGAACATGATTTGCATACATAATTAAGCTAAGCAGTCGAACAAATGCGTTTTAACAGTTTTTTTACAATTTTTTAAACGTCGCTTCTGAGTCAGTGTCTCTCAATTTATGTGATGGACTATTCCAAATTTTCTGTGCATTCCACCAAAACTTACTGAAATGTGTGAGGGGGTAATTAAGCATTATAGGCATCACATAGAACTCACAAAAACAAAATGATAAGAATAAAAAGTATTTCCTCAAAGCTGAAAAATAAAATCTTAGAATTAAATCTTCCTACCATTGTTGTCTCCCATTCTGCAGAACAAAATATGCCAACTGCTTTAAAAACACATTGATAAAAAAAGAATAGCTCCTATTCTAAACAATGGAATCATAATATGATATAAATCCTTACAAATGTCTACTTACTGTCAGCAGTCACAGACTCTGGGACAGCCTCGCCTGCCTCAACACTGGAGGATAGTGGTACAGACTCCACATTGTTATCTGCTGATCCCTTACTTGGGGCATCCTGCCTTTCCGATGATTCAACAGCCAGGGTTTTGTCCACACCATCTGCTAAAAGCTTTTCTGCCTTCTCGAGAGGAACTTCTGTTGATACTTCAACATGTGAACTCTTCTCTGTGTCGACAAGAGTTGATGTATCTTCAACATGCGGAGAGCTGGGAGTGACAGTTTCTGATAGTTCTTCCACAACGGCCTCTTGTGACACCTTATCTGCCTGCTGAGTTAACACCTCCGATGTCTCCTCTGGTACAAGAGTTTCTTCCGCCTCAGCAGTAGAACCTGGTGGTGTTTCTGTTGTCTTTTCTGGGAGCATTGATGACGTTTCTTCTGCTGTTCTCTTTTCAAGGCTGTCTGCAGAAATTTCAACTTTACTATCAACTGAGGCATCTAGCATATCACACACAGTTTTGATACTTGCCACAGCATCCGAGGCAATGCTTGGTTCCTCTTTGATTTCTACTTTGTTTGGAACACATAGATCAGAGGAGCTTTCAGCATCTCTATTTTCTTTTCTTTCAAAGTCTGCAGTCTCAGTTATTACAATGGTCTCTGCATTTTCCTCCGTCTTGAAAGCAATGGCAGAGTCTGGCAGATTAGATATATAAAACATTCATTTCATAGTTTTAGAAAAAATTATAATCCATTCTAAAAAAAAAAATCTAATGCAAAAAAAAAACATAACCATTCCCAATATTATTGGTTTGGGGGGAAAAGAGAAAAGGAGACTTTTTTTAATCTCTTTCTTAAGTAATGAATATGCACATGATTATATCCTATAAACTCACCATTTTCCTCTTTGTTTGGAGTTTCTTCACATTCAACTGCAATGGTTGCCACACTTGCTGTTTCTGTGATTTTATCGCTTTCACTGTCACTCTCAGAAGAAGATAAGTCCTCAAAGGAGGAGATGTCACTGGTGTGGATGGAACTGACGGAGGCGTCTGATATCTCGCTGTCTTTATCAACATCCCAGGCAAAATTGTACCTAGTAATGAGCAAGTTATAGTAGATGTAAATTTCAAAATAAGACGCTGACAGAGAAAGGTAAAGAAAAATAGGTTAAAATGCAGATTTCAGTAACCGCTCATGTGGAATAAAAAAATCACACAGATAAAATTTTAAATACGTTGCAAATTTCTTTGGTATATCTGCTAATCAAAAAAACATAACTTCCTTTGAGATTTTTTTTCTTTACCAGGCAGTATAAAACTTTTTATAAGCTAGATCTAGAAGTAAGATTACAGTTTACAAACCTTTCAATCAACCGTATTCAACGTAATGTTCAAGTCAAAACAAAAATTATATTACTACTCTTGATAAAGAAAAAAAAACTATTTCACATGGATGTTACTTGTGGATAGAAATGTATTTTTCTGATTCAACTTCTCTGTCAATCATAGAAAAGATATTATAAGCACCAATCACTGGTAAAAGTGTGTATACCGATGTGATGTAAGGTGTTAGTAAAACTTTGTTTTTGTTTTATCATATGTATTAAAAAGTTTAACTTGTGAGTGAACATATTCTAGGTAAATTCATATTTCATTGCAATATCACCACTTTAAATACAATTTATTTACAAAACGTGCTCATCAAGGTTTAAATTATATCAGACTTGGGCTTTCTAGAAAAATTCTATTGATATGATTTTAAATTATAAAATGTTATAAAGCACTTCACATTTTGCAATTGTAGCAAGTCAAAAAGTATTGTTAAAGGACAAAATTTAACTAAAACAAAAATACAGTTTAAAGATTGCTCCATATTCAGAATTAATAACTAAGGGCTATAAGATAATAATAAAAAAAAAAAAAACTCAAATTTGATATATATTATCTTCATCCATATTTCGTAAATTAAGATTTTAAATTAAACAAAATATTGATTGCAAAACCCACATAACGTTTCTGTATCCTAAACCAACAAACAAGCCATAGATTCAAAGATCTTACGGATTTGGGGCAAAATTAACAAAAAATGTAACACTAACAAAGACCGCAAAATTTAAAAAAATCAAATGAATTAAAAAGGCAAATAAAGAAAATGCAAAGCTGATGAACCCAGTCCCCATATAAGGAACCAAAAATGGTTTTCATTAACAGAAAATAAAAAGAGAAAGATGAGTTTGCTTTATTTATTTGGATCTTTCATTTATTTGTTTTAGAACTCCAAAAGTCCAAATAACAAGAAAACTTTGACAAATCATAGCAGCTTATTCTGCTGGAAAGTTTGAGAATGGTCTCCCGTAGCCTTGCATAAGCATTTGAAAGCAGAATGGCATTTCTTTCCTCACAATGCATTTCCCACTATGTGTGGCACACACTGCAACAAAGATAGCTTGCATTATATATAAGCACAACGTTTGATAGAATTATATACCAACAGATTGAACAACAAATTAAGTCCTTTTCCAACTTAGCTATGGCATTCAAGTACTGTCTTTATAAACCAAACTAAAAAAAAAAAAGTCTGTATGTCATGAAAATGATAATCATGAGTGATGATAACTCGATGATAACCTTAGGACATACATTTCTGTAAAATCTACCATCATATAATATATGTGGCCATTGACTAAGTGGTAAATAAATCTTCATTTAATGAATGCTGGGTGCCTGTTCAACTGCCTGCTCAGTTTTGATTTAGAGAACCAAACTAGCAGACACTTGCCTGCTACAAGTCTAAAAGTGACTCTAGGTGGGCTGCAGCCTCTCATTTACCCCTACATTCTGAGATCTTGCCCATTGAACCTACAATTACAACTGAGAAAATAGCTTTAAATACCGAACATTGTTTTAAAACAAAAAGGTGCTAAAGTTTAGAAGTTATTAGTGGTTTCAATGGATATTGTGTGTGTGGGTCAAGTTGAGTTGAGTTGGTTTTAACGTCCATCATCATCACTATAAAGGATATATTGTAGACAGGCCCCAAGACTGATGTCTGACAATTTTATGTGCTGCCACACATGAGACAGGAGGGGGATGCCATGACTTCTGTCTTAGCCGATCACATGATACTGACACCGACCCAACCAGTAGGGAGCGAAATCGCCAGGACTCGAATCCGGACCTTTTGCGTCGGAAGCCGATGTTCTACCCCAGAGTGGGAGAGAGATAGAGAGAGAGAGGAGAGAAAAAGAGAGCAAGAGAGAAAGAATGAGAAAGAGAGAGAGAGAAAGGGAGAGCAAGAGAGAAAGAGTGAGAAAGAGAGTGTGTTCAGATCAGATATCAGTCACCTTTGCTTGTACTATAAAACCTAACTTTTTATAAGATGTTATAGGGTTTAAAATGCAGGTAGCCAGAGATTCTTCAACAACCATTTTTATCCACAATTACGAAAAAAATTTTAATTGGCTATGGTGATCCTGAAAAGGGGGGATAACTATTTTTCTTTAAGGCAGAGACACAAGATAAAATTGAATTAAAAATGGCCTTGAATGAAAGTGGTTACATAAAATCTAGGAATCACAAAAACAAGACTCTTCACTTCATCAAGTTTTTAAAATTGAATCATTTTGACAAACAGAAATCCTCATTTTCCTTTTTGTCAAACACAAAATGACTAACTTTTGAGACTCCATGAGAGTACCAAAAAAAAAAAAAAACCAATATGAACTTATTTAAATAATCCCTAAATAATTTTTTCTATAAAGTCTCTGACACCTTCATAAAAAGAGAGATAAAATGATAGAACAAATATTTTGCGCCCAAGTTCAGCTGATAACAGGTCCTTGTAGAAAAAAAAAGATGTTTCATAGTAACATTTGGATCAAAATAGTTTCCATTGAGAGAAGATCGACAGAAAAGATGCCACGGCATCAGCCTTCTACTTAACAATTAGAATCACCTTTGAACATGAAGCTAAATAATTCAATGCTCTGTCCCATTTAAATTATATTTTTTTTTAAATTGCTAACAAGGTAAGAAGCATTCAAAGGCACTAAATTGAGTCTATAATGACATACCTTTTTCCTGGAACATTGGTCGGAGTCTGCTCCTCTCCCTCCTTGTCAGAGTCCTCCGACAGAACAATGCCTTGTTTGTGTGGATCATCTCCCATCTCCTCCACATCCATCAACATATCCAGGGCCTCGTCATCATCAGACACATCCTCCGCACCCTGGAACACATCCATCAGGTTAGCTTTGGGAGGCAGGGGATCCTCTTTGTCTTCTGTCGCGGCTTCGCCCCTGTCTTTCCTCTCACTCTCTTCCTTGTCCCTTTCTGCCTTTAACCTTTCAAATTCTTTCATTCTCTCCTTGCGGCGAGCGTAGCGCAGCTCTGTCTTGGTAAGAGGCTTCCCAGTTTCCGCCATCATTGCCTCGGCCAAAACTCTTGGCGAGAACATGGAGGCCAGGTCAGCACCTGGTGTGGCCTGGGCATTGTTCACAGTCTTGGTGATAAAAGCTGCTGCTGTTTTGAACACAGCGATTTTCTCAGGGGTAAGATCATCTTGGGACACTTTCGACAGAGTGTGTGAGATGAGGGCTGGGATTGTCGGAGTTGTTGGCGGGGGTGCCATGGAAGAGATTAGCGGACTGACAGGAACCGTCCCTGGGGGAGGGGGCACTGAGCCTGGGGGCGGGGGGCGTATGCCGGGGCCCACGGACGGAGTCAAAATGCATGGCCGGGCCAGCGGACTCGACTGGAGGGGGCCCATGGGAACACCTGGCGAGGGAATGGCACTGGTTGCAGTAGAGCAGGCTACATTGGGCGGGGGTTTGCTCAGGTCAGGAACATTTCGAGTGGGGGTGTCAGCGGAGCTATTGGCAGCACCGGCAGCTGGAGAACCAAGTTCATAGAGGCTGCTGGGGGGGAGACCGCCGCCAAAGGCAGGAATCATAGGCTGACCTGGGATCATAGGCTGCCCGGGCACCATGTTGGGCATGCCAGGACTGAAGCCTTCCATGCCAGGCAAGCCTGTGTGCCAGCCACTCATGAAGCCCATCGGCTGGGGCATTCCACCAAAGCCCATGGCGTGAGGGTTGAAGGGTATGTTTGGCTCTGGGGGGAACGGATGTCCAGACAGGTGTCCTCGGTTGGACGCAGGGGGCCAGCAGGGAGCACCAGGTGGGGGCTGGTGTCTGCCTTCAGGCGGAAAACTTCCGTCTGAAATAGAGGGTGAAAACAAAAAAAAAATAAAGCCATTATTGCCATTATTGATGCACAACAAGAGTTCAACCACCCACCCCCCTAATCTCCATTAATAGCACTAGATGGCTTAGTACAATGGCGGCCCCTCTTCATGGCATATCAGTGCAAAAGCTCGCACAAGTCTGTGGGTCGGAGAGGGTGGGCAAAGACTACTAAGATGCAGAGATTGGCATGCGAACGAGTAAACAATAAACTAGATCTACATTCTTTGTTTGTAAACGCACATTAGAACATATGATAACACGAAAGGCCTATTGGATGGTCAACACCAAGCAAGATCAAACTCAATAAAAAAAAGCATTAACTTCGAAATGACGGCGATGGTCGAGGTCTAGTCACACAGAAAGAGAGATGAGTTTCAAAATAGTCGGAATTTCGTAAAATTCACAGGTTTGATTAAAGTCCACAAGAAGACGTACCTGGAGTTTGATTTGGCACCGCCTGGTGATGCTGTTGCTGGACCATCAAGTTCTGGTGTTCCTCCTTGCGCCTTTGCTGTTCCTCAAGTCTAGCCTTGAGGTCGATTCCGAGATGCTCACACACAGCCTCATCAATCTTGGGTTTGATACCCTTTGTGTAAAAAAAAGAGTTGACTAATGTACATAAAGTTTAAAATCATATGGCAACTTGTTTGTTCTTGTATTGTTGTTCCTTTAACTTTGTGTGGATATTTTTTTGTCTCATATTGATTAATCAAAAAAAAATGGATCTTGATAATAATATAATGCATTGAATTTGCAGATTCATCTTCCAATTTAATTCAAAATCTTGAGCTGTTGGTTTCTTTTTAAATACCAAGGTAGATTGAGAGACCCCTGAAGAAGTTAATTTAACCTTAAACCTACAGTTGTGGTCAGAGGAAGATACAGGAAAAATGAGAAATTTAAAAAAAAAAGAAGCTGATTATAAATATAATGGAGCTAGGACCAAAATTTTTGAATCCCAAAATCTCTAAAACCACACAAGATAAAGTAAGGAAATTACCCATGTAGATGGTATTTTTACGGTAAATTTTCACAGGCACATTTTCACCACAATTTGTCCAAAGCAATGAATCAATAAAACAAAAAATGTAACTTAAAAAATACGAACAACAAACAAATCGAAAGCTGACTGACCAAAGTATGTAAACGTTGAGCGCGCCGTGCTGAACCAAGTTTAGAATCTGGACCCTAGATCTATGTTTAGAATCAATTTAAGTTTGGTGTTTCTCAGAAGAATATATTATGGCATCAACTTAATTTAATCATAATAAACTTTACAAAGGTGAACCAAGTTTAGAATCTTGACCCTAGATCCAGATCTATGTTCAGAATCAGATTCAGTCTGCAACCTTCAGCTTTGCCTATCCGATGATGCCCACAAAATTTGTGGGTTATCAACTGGTATTTTTAAATAAAGAAGATTAGAACTCTACAAGGCAGTGTGACATGTCTTTATATGAATGTGTTTTTTTTTTTCACCCAAACCAATCTTTCAAAGATATACAATGAAACCATGTTACTTTTTAGATAGACAAATAATAAGTACCAGGGTTCGTATTTATTTAAGTAAAATCTGTAAATAACCCATCACGTCAAATCATTATTTATTACCAGTAGAATCTTTGGGTTCACGACTTGCTCAATAATACGCTCCACACCTATTGTCATCACGCCAGAGCTGAGGGGGAAAAAAAAATTCTCTTTCCATTGCTTCCTTTGTATTTGTTATATTTGGCAATAACTATAAGTTATTATTCTTAAATTTGTACAGAAATAAATAAAGCTGCCATTACCTTTTTAAAGATAAGTGAAACAAAAAGTCTGATGAATCAGACTTAAGTCCAAAATGTGGAATAGATTGACTTTGGTACTATATAAAAGTGAAATGTTCCCATAAAATGAAATAGTATGAACATTTTCACATTCTCTATGTTATGAGTTGTGTTAGATGCAATTGCAGCAATTTAAATGATCATCAAATCATTTTAACTTTAAACCTCTAATAAACTTGAGCAATCGTCCAATGTGTGCATCATGACTGAATGGCTATTGAAGTCTCTCAAGCTTTCAATATATATTTGGCAAAAAGTATCTTACTACATTCTATCATCTTTATAGCTAATAACAAAGAGATCATAGATATATTCAAAGAGAAAGAGTGAAAGAAAGATAGAGAGAGAAGAGAATGAAAAGATTATTCACATAAATACAAATATAACCAGAACATTATAAGTCTTACTTGTTTAGCTGTCGTCTGAGAGTTTCACGTAGTTGATTTTTATTGACACCTGAGCTCCATTTTTGTCCATTAAGAAATTTTTCGACAAACTTCTCGACTCGTTGGATAAGGTTATGGTAAGCAGGCTGCATTTAAGAAAATAAATCAGTTTCAATGTGTTTTAAATGCAAAACAAGCTCCTAAATACAAATGCATATTAAACACTGTTGTTTGCCTTCTTTAGATGAAAGTTTTTTGAGTGCCCTTTAGCCTTTTTTTTCGGACCTCATTATATGGCTTAAAATTGAAGATCTAATTGTACAAAAATGTATCACAGAAAAATTAACAGAGGTTGAATTAATATCTGAAATTTTAAGAGAGAGAGAGAGGGAGAGAGAGAGAGAGAGAGAGAGAGAGAGAGAGAGAGAGAGAGAGAGAGAGAGAGAGACAGACAGACACTGAGACAGACAGACAGACAGACAGATCGACAGTCAGAGGGAGGGAACAGGAGAGAAAGTCTAAGACTGAGGCAAAATAATGCCCAATGCTAAGAATAGAATATTGGAAGCCAGACCTCCATCGTCTATTCATTCTGTAAAGTAGTTAAAATTAAACTATCAAATTCTAGTCTTGGCACTCTTACAGTTTGTTAGAACAGGTTTCTTTAGATCTGATATATTTTCATGAATTGTAGATCTATTTATTTAAACCTCTAAGATTTAACCGTGGTGCATTAGATCTGTACATGTAGATCTAAGTATTTAGCTGCGTTCTACACTAAAGCTTACCTTTGTGTCTACATCTGTCAGGCATTCTTTTCTGAGTTGGTCAAATAACCCTTGAGATTTTACTTTGTTAATAACATCCTGGATAGCTTTGCCGTCGTTTTCCGGGTGGACTTCATCCATACTAAGGTTGTTTTCTGCTTCCATTGTTGAACTTTTGGATTAAAATGTGTGTGTGGATTTACCTATATTAATATGAAAATCCAACTAAATAGAGTCTAAAGATCTATGAAAGTTTATATTCCTTGAGCCAAACAATGGAGGCCGCCATCTTGCCGAAAGAATGACGGTGTACCGTATGTCCGTAAGTGCAACAATTCACGCTAAGTTCACGGCTTACGTGCACATAGAATCGCCGTCAAAGTTATTTCCTTTTTTCCTGTTAGTATTTTGATTTTTTTTTTTTAGAGGGAACGGGAGAGAAAGCCTAAGATTGAGGCAAAATAATGCCCAATGCTAGGAATAGAATATTAGAAGCCAGACCTCCATCGGCTATTCATTCTATAAATTATTTAAAATTAAACTATCAAATTCTAACAAGAGTTGTAACTAGATCTAGATCTAGTCTTGGCACGCTTACAGTTTGTTAGAACAGATTTCTTTAGATCTGATATATTTTCATGAATTGTAGATCTAGATCTATCTATTTAAACCTCTAAGATTTAACTGTGGTGCATTAGATCTATACATGTAGATCTAAGTATTTAGCTGCATTCTACGCTAAAGCTTACCTTTGTGTCTACATCTGTCAGGCATTCTTTTCTGAGTTGGTCAAATAACCCTTGAGATTTTACTTTGTTAATAACATCCTGGATAGCTTTCCCGTCGTTTTCCGGATGGACTTCATCCATACTAAGGTTGTTTTCTGCTTCCATTGTTGAACTTTTAGATTAAAATGTGTGTGTGGATTTACCTATATTAATATGAAAATCCAACTAAATAGAGTCTAAAATTCTATGAAAGTTTATATTCCTTGAGCCAAACAATGGAGGCCGCCATCTTGCGGAAAGAATGACGGTGTACCGTATGTCCGACGGTCCGTGAGTGCAACAATTCACGCTAAGTTCACGGTTTACGTGCACATAGAATCGCCGTCAAAGTTATTTTTATTTATTTTTTTTTTATTTTATTTATTTTTTTTGGGGGGGGGGGCGTAAAGGGTTTAGAGAATAGAATGGTTGTGTAAAAAAGACAGAAAGTCTTAGGAAAATGAATAAACTCTGTCTAAATAGACAGAGGCGTAAAACATCCACAGCACCAAGTGCACCATTTTTTTAAACCGAAACGTACGTGTTAAATTTTGTGTGTATGTTCGGGGTAATAGTAAGGTCTGGATAATTAAAAGGAAATGGGTGCGCAACTTAAAACCTCTCCTGCCTGTGGTCCGCGGATGTAATCCCACGAACGGCAGATTTATTTGTCCGATGTTCGTCCCCTGTAACTGGCTGGGTCCGTGTCAGTATAATGTGACCGACTCAGACAAGAGCCATGATACCCCCGCCTTGTCTCGTGTGTAACAGCACATAGAATTGTCAGACGTCAGTCTTGGAGCCCATCGCCGTATATGATCCTTCAGGGGAACTTAGGAGACGTTAAAACCCGGAGAGGTGGAGATAACCCCCTCCCTCGCTCGATAGAGAACAGTGGGGTGGAAGGGCCAGGGGAGTAAACCCTTCAAAAATCCGGTATTGAGCCCCTAAGCAAGTTAGATCCAATAATCATCTCCTTCCTGACAACTCATGCAACCAACCCGGCACCTTCGGATCCGTCGGCACGGAAGAGAGGAAGACCCTGGGACGTAGGCAACACTAGGTCTCCATGTTCTTGCCCTGACATGAGCCCTGAAGAGGTCACTCCAGTGTCTCTGCGAGAGACAGCAGTTACGAATGGTGAAGAGTAGAACGCCACGGGTTGTCATCGTGTCCCACTGGTCAGCTACCGACCGACCCAAACCAGGCAGCCCCCGGCCACTGCGATGTTGACCCGCCACGGTCTGCCTGCTTTAGAGGGTGACTAGAGCTCTGAGCTTCCACATCAACAAGCAGATCGTCAAAAAGTACCTGCCCGACACAAGAAACAGAAAACGAAGATTCTAGCGCTCTTCGAATAGCAAGCTGGAATTTATGAGTGAGCTACCGATGATCTTCAGGTTATCTATGATATAAGAAAAAACGCAGTCATCGATCTCGAACTACAACGGCTCAACATGGACACAGCACTCCTACAAGAACACGGCTCCCCGAAAATGGATCGGTGATAGAACAATACATCTTTTTTTCTGGCATGGAAAAGGCAGAGAGGCGATCAGAGAGCATGGTGTTGGTTTTGCCGTAAGAAACTTTCTAATCTGCATGATTGAACCTCCTTCTAAGGCACAGAGAGAATCCTAACGTTACACCTCTCGACCACACAAGGCCCTGTCAACCGTATAACACAATCTACGCCCCACTAATGCAGGCCTCAACTGAAAGTAAGGACCAATTTTTATGAATCAGTGGACCTCACCCTAAGCAGACTCCCACCAACAGATCAATGCACGTGTAGGCGCAAACCGTGAGTCTTGGCCATCTGTATTAGTTCATCATGGAATTGGAAATGTGAACAAGAATGGTCAGAGACAGTTAGATTTGTGTTGCTCTGTGACCAACACATTCTTTGATAATAAAAATTGTCACACGGTCTCCTGAAGACACCCAAGATCAAAACACTAGCATCAGTTGGACATGGCAATCACGAGAAGGGACACCATAAACAGTGTTTGCAATGTCAGGACATACCATAGCGCAGATTGCGACACCGACCACTATCTAGTTGCGTCGAAAATAAAGGTAGTTCCAAAGAAACTTCATCACTCTAAAACGAAGCTTCAGCCAATACTCAACGCCGCTAAGGCAGCCTTTCTCGGTAAAAACCTTGAATTCAACATGAACTCGGTGAGATTCTAGGCACCGCTCAAAGCACTGGCGAAGATAGTGCAGAGGGCACGTGGAATTTCCTACGGAATACCATCTACAATGCTGCCATTACAGCATATGGAAAGAGAGCGAGAGCGCGCAAAAAACGGGGACTGATTTGAATATAACCTCATGGAGATGGAGCCTGTGATCGATGCAAAACACACTTCACTTATCTGCTACAAACGAGACACAAGCCAGAATAATCTGCAAGCCCTGAAAAGTGCTTGTAGGAAAGTAAAGAAAACCGTTATCGTTGTGCTTAAAATTATTGGCGTACACAATTTAATAGCATCCAAAACGCACCATACACTGAAGATATAAGGGTTGTAGCGCCCACGATACACACGACTCGCTGCGCCACTCCATCACCGAACCGGATAGCTCAGTTGGTAGAGCGTTCGAATCCCACTCTAGCCGCACTGACGAGCCCTGATAGGGCGAAACACAAACTCTGTGTCTGCGGATGAGTTTATGTCGTAAAGGATCATAGCTGCTGCGGGGATCAACCATGTCGGGGTCACCAATGTAGATACAGGCGGTATCTATCCTCAGCCATAGACTCATCCACAGACACCGAGTTTGAGAGAGAGAGAGAGAGAGAGAGAGAGAGAGAGAGAGAGAGAGATCCAACACTTGGAGGAAAGGAAGGCTCAAAGAAAGGAGAGAGAAGCATGAGTTTAAAGTGATATGTGAGGTGGTGTTTTCATTACTCTTTCTGTTTGGGCTCTTGTTTCAGGAAGATGGCACTTCTCTGTTATTTCCTGTAACCTGTGCAGAACAGATTGATGTTTAAGCCTGCTTTTTCTTTCCATTTTTGCACAAACACTTGTGTTGCATTACTGGGCAGTCTAAGAAATCTCTCTGTGTGTTCTAATGCTGTTTTTTCTATGCCAAAATCAAGGGCTCAAGATTGACCTGGATTTCACATGTTGCTGTTGGAGCTGATCTCATTTTCCACAAATAAAAGGAAGTGCTTGGCTCTGGATGCGGTCTATTACTGTGTTGGTTGATTGGCTGTTTGGGTTAGTAATGATTGGTTGTAATCTAGTACAGACCTTATAATATCCGATATAGAGGGTTCTTAGGATCTGCATATTGGAATCCTATTTTCTACTGACAAGATGTTTAAGAAGTGAGAGTCGTTTGGTGGCCCTTTCTTTTATCTTTGCTAAATGTCTGTTCATCGTAAGTCTACTATCAAGTTGGGCACTCATTTTTGTGTGTTTGCAACTGTTGCTCTTCAAGTTATATAGACAAATCGCGCTTGGTTTCGTTTGGACTAAGAGTAAATGTTGTATATACTGACTTGTTTGGATTAATTATCAGTTTCCATTGTTTGCAGTACTTACATGTATTTAGCATTTCTAGGTCTCTGTTTAGGTGTTTGGCATTTTGTCGAGTGTACTTGCCAGTAATAATGATCAGGCCGTCGGCGTAGAGAGCCTTCTGTGATTTAGTAATGTCATTGAGAAAAATGAGGAACAATGTGCAGCTCAATGCTGAACCCTGTGGAAGACCATCTTCAATGACTTGTTTTGAGGTTAGATTGTTATTAAATTTTGTCTGTATAGTTCTTTCACTAAGAAAACCCTTGTACATGTTACCTTGAATGTTCAGTTTCGCATTTTATTTAAGTAACCCTTTTCTCCATACTCTGCCGTATGCCTGTTGCAAGTTTATAAAGGCAGGAGAAGTGTGGTGTCCATCTTGGTATCCATCTTGTTTGCCTCGATAGAGCCGAAAGAGGTGCTCTTCTGTTCGACTTTTCGCTCTGAACCCTGCTTGGTCTTAGGTAAGAATTTTGTAGTCTTCTAGCCACCAGTTGAGTCGGGGATTGATGATTTTTCACCTACTTTGCCAACACAGGAGACCAGTGAAAAGGGTCTATAACTCTTTGGATCTGTTGGGTCTTTATCTTTCTTTAAGATAAGTCAGAACGAGCATTTTTCCAAGCTTTTGGAAGCTGTCCACTATTCCGTGTACAATTGAGAAGATGTAGCAGTGTTTTATTTCCCAGTGGACCCATGTGTTGCAGCATTTCGTTATGTATTTTGTAAGGGCCTGGGGTCTTTCTTTGTTTGAGTGTCTTTTAGGCAGTAACCAAGTCTAGAAGCTTGAGTTCCACTTTAAATATCGTGGCAATATCTTTTTCATTTTCTCCCTCATTTCTAGTTCTTTAAGCAACACTCTGTCGTTTAGCTTGTCTGTTCTAGATTTGTGTATGTTTGAAAAGTGTTTGTTAAGCTTCTCTGGTTGTTGTTCCTTGGTTTTACAACCTGACATGGGTTTGGAGTTTGTTTTATGTTTGTTTCGAGGGAACTTTTTTAAAAATAGTCCAAGCTCATCTGCCATCTTTCCGCAAATCCAAAGTTTCACATGTTCGGTGCCATCTTTCTCACTTTGCTGATGCTATCACCAGCCGTAGCCCTACAGTAGGCAGTTTTGTTAGTCCTTGTGGGTTCCAACTCTACTTTATTGCGTGCTTGTTGTTGTTCTGAACTAACTCTACTAATTTCTTTGTTCAAAAACGGTTTATATATGATTTTATTGCCTCTCGGTATGTGTTGTTTTAAGGCCTCGAGTATAATTGATGAGAACTTTTGTCCAAATTTGTCCACATTTTATATTTCATTTAGATTGATTTTGTTGAAAAAGTTGTTCTGTCGCCACCCTAAAGTCTTTCCAATTAGCCTTTTGAAAGTTCCATCTTGTTGTTCTCTGCTGGGGGAGGGGGGGGGGGTATTTATTGTTGTATTGTGGATTGGATTGGCCCGTGGTCACTGTCTATGCCTGGAATAACCTGTACCGTGGAGCAGGGTTCAATATCGGATAAAGCAATAGTCAAATCAATATAGGATAAAACAATAGTCAAATCAGGGCGGCTGAGGGTATTGTGTGCTCGGTGAAGTTAGGTAGTGGTGGATGTTGGTGTTCGTGACCTGTTCATTTGGCTTCAGAAAACATGCTTTCCACTCTGAGGGAGGGAACCTAATCTATTGCTCGGAGAGGGCAACTTAAATGGTGTCGTAATGCATCAGTCTTACTATCACAGAGTTAACACTTGCATCGAGTTCAATATAAAGATGAAGGAGATAGACTAAGGCGACTAGAACAATGGCACCTCCAATTGAGAGGTTGGAGGGGGGGGGGGTATGTAATACAGTAGTACATGGGCTAGTTTGAACCCACAGGCAAGGATTTCCCATTTTGATGGACATCGGATTTTTCCACTCGCCGGTGGGTCTTTCTTGTATGTTGCATCTTGCAGGGATGTCGTGTCCTCCTGGTCAGGGTTCCGCCAGCTACCCATGAGCTCGCGATCAGGGCACCCAGGCAGCACGACGTGGACGTTGAGTTGGCTTGAGTGTTTTATGCGATTAAACATGCATGGGCTGACAGCTGCCGCACGTATTTACCAGAGAGAGACTGGAAGTTGCGCATTAACACTTCTTACTGCCCCTATTGTTTGCTCGAATGTAATAAAATGTGGTTGGGTTATAATATACAAACTATCCTAAGCATTGAATAACCAATCAAGATTGTGTTGGTAGACCGGTTGAGAACAACGACCGACTGACAGTTGGATCTATATATAAATAGCTCATTTTATTGTGATTGTAGGGGAGAGGAATATATGCACATTTGTAGGAATACATGTACATTTGTATAACAATTCATCTTCACTTTTACGTGAGGGATGAAGAATGTTCTACTAAAATTGCTCTTTTCACACACGCTTTTAAAGGTTTACTCATGCAAACAAATATAGCATTTCAAAATATAGGGCATTATAAACATAGAATAAAATTCTCGATATCCAAAGTTTTAATGATCACGGGTGATAACTCATCCATGTCTTTACTCTATGAACTGATCGTACATAACTTGAAAACCGTTTTCAGGAATGGGTTTTGTCTTTTCCTTTCTTTCTTTTTCGTTTTGTTATGTTAGTTTATTTGATTTTTTTGTAACTGTTTTTCTGGCTTTGTTTGGTTTTTACCTCCTTCCTGATAAAGACTTTTCAGTATCTATTATCTAAATTTATTAATTTTTTCTTGCTTTTGGGGAAATACACTCTAAAAATTGTTAACTCTGCATAGATTAAAGATACGTCTGGCGATTCTTGGATATTAATTTTTGCCTTTAAAAAGGCATCCCGTGGTATCTTCGAGTCAAACTATACAATCTTCCAATGGGCGGCAGTTAGGATTGGACATATTTTATTTTGTAATAATACCTTTCATTCTTCAGGTGAAATTTATTCTATTTGTTACATAACTTAAATTTTTTTTTAATTCTATTTTTTTAAACTCTCTGACGATTGCGATCATATCTGCGCTGCAAGTCATGTCTCTATTAAAAAAAAAATCCGAGACGAGAAGATAATCAACTACTAAGGGTCCGAGATGTTTGTAAGCATCTGTTTATAACTTCCATTTTATATCATTGTCTTTGTGGTGTGCTAAAAATTGTAATCGGTATCGCGTAACTTTGTATTTCACTTTGCACAACGTTAAATGATTCATTCTCTTTAGAGCGACAGAAAGAGTTCTATCCCTCTCTCCAGGTTTAACGTCTCCTAGGTTCCATGATTCACAAGCGGATCGGGAGTCAAAATTTCTGTAAAGTTTCATTTAACCTGATGGCTACTTTGCATGCTTGTCACTCACATCCTCCTCAAAATCCACGAATGTAATGGATGGGTCAATGGTGCTGAAAGTTAAAGCATAGTTTTAGCACGCTCCATTTCTCTTATTGTGCATTTTACGCTCAAGCAAAGAGGGCAAATTCATATATTTTTTTTAAACAAACAAACAAATCAATGATTATTCTCGTTCTATTAAAGTTGATATAAAAACACCCGTCCCCATAAAATGGCTAGGAGGACATTCTGTTAGTTTCAGGTCAATGTGAATTCTACTCCTCAACCAAGGCTGCCTCTACCTGAAACTGTTTAACTTGTATCATACTCAGTCTGGCTTTGGGACACAATAATATCGCCACATAAGCTTTATTTAAAACAGTAACAGTGATGCCTAACACACATTATTATGAATACTTTATTAAATACGTTAAAATGTCCAAATCTTTTAAAAGTGAATGGACTCAATCCAATATCCCTTCTGACACGTAAAGCTATAGTATCGGATGGATATTACCTGTCTTTTTCACTTTTATCGTGCATGTTCCTACTCTGATGAAAGCCTAAGGCCGAAGGTTTATGTGTTTTGTATCGTTTTATATTTTTAGAGCTGCGTTGATCTATATCTTTTTATACCACTTTTTGTGGCAATTTGTTTACCAAGCTCTACTGCGACATTGAGATTCATTGAGTATCGGATAAGTTGGACAGCGTTTCCTATTTTTTTCAGTTGTAGTGAGACATAAAGCAAAATAACATCAGTAATGGCGCTGGTTCCTGCTTGTTAGACAAAGGTCTGTAGTCCGTATCAGTATCACAACCGATTTGCTGTCGCGGCTCAGAGCCTTAGGCAACGCTGCATGTTCTCCTTACAGCCCAAGCTATTGCCCATGTACCACATGTATAAAACAGGACGCCGAATTTCATGTCTTGTTCAACTTCTGACACGATGGTCTTTATTTGGTACATTGTAACGCCATATTCAGATTTGCTAGCTTAAGCTCCGAAGTTCCGATTTCATATAATAACATTTACGACAACGGTAACCCCCATAATCGTAAGTAGGCCTACTACAGATAATGTAAACCTACGATAGTTGAGATCCCTAACGTAACCATGCTCTTAATTAACAACCAAGTCAATACTATCCGCATATATGATTGATTCTACTGGATACATTGGATAAGTTCTATAACATAAATATGATACCACACTTTATAATTTTCCGTGAATCCAATATTCAATACAAAGTGTAAAATCACCACCTCGCGCCTGAAGTATCGCATTAAATAAAGTCGAAGATGAGCAAAGTATAATCATGTACCCAATTAAAAAAAGAAGAAATGTGGAATTTCTCACGGAACGTGTAAAATGTGATAACATTCCTAAAGCAAATTTAGGCTTAGGAAGAATTTGAGGGGGGGGGGGATATGCGACGAAAATTAAGGAAAATGACTTTTTGTTGTTGTTGAAACAGTGAACCTATTTAACTTTAGTTGGCATTTATTTTATAGGTTAGATTAAGGGGTGGAAATTACACACGCCTTGTGGCTGTTAATTGTTCTATGATATTTTTGATGAGTTGCCTTTTTTTCAATTTTACATTATTTTTGTCTCGGCTCCAAGCGTATGTAACGAGAAAAGGTAAAAGTGAGGTTTGGCCCAGATCACAAGTCATCATTATAATCTGTGGTCCGGATTCACTTCTAGCATACATAGTCACGACACACAGGAACTGTAACCATGTCCTGACCCAACCTCCACGGCCTGTTCTCAGCCCAGTGTAGCCTAGTTTATCTAGGCGTATTTCCGACCTCGTCCTAAACCAATGTGACTGCCTGACTAGATTGTTTGGTACCTGACTGAACTCAAACCGCCATTCTCTGAAGGTCTCATTCTTTTAGATAACTTATTTTACATACATAGCATATATAGATATAAATTTACTTTTCCACTTGGAGTTCTCCTATATTTTAGAAATTCAGTGTCTGGCTTTTTGACTGCAAAGATCTTGCCGCATCTCATCTAAATTTGAGTCTAGAATCTAGATCTAGATCTAGATCTAATTCTAACTTGAGGCGGTATCCCGTTGAGAATGACTTATCTAGATTTTGATCTAGATCTAGATCTACTTTCGTCGTGTTCTGTTCACTGACACTGCTCTCCTCTGGTGTTTTCAGGTTTCAGTGAAATGCATCTTTAGACTTTCTAGTTTATAAGACCTAGGCTAGATCTAGATCTAGAATCTGAATTTACCTTGATCGTACTCTTCTAATCTATCTATACTAGGCCCTAGAATCTAGCTCTAGATCTAGCAAGTTCCAGTTCTACAAGTTCTTTATTTATATTTTGGACTTTGAATAGGACAGTACTTTAAAGACAATTTGAAATAATAATAGAAGAGCCAAGAGAGTGTACATTATAAATTCAGGTCCAGACCTTGGTGGATTAATATGTTAGAAGACGATGACAACCCTTATGAGACCCTTGATGAAGCGTCATCCATGGGAACACACATGCTTGCTGGAGCAGCTGCTGGAATCATGGAACACACAGTCATGTATCCAGTTGACTGCGTAAAGGTAGGTCTAGATAGCCCTCATGTATTGTATCCTAGACTACTTATTGAACGTATTGAATCTATACTACAGCCTCTGCAGGACCGGCTGAGACAGGAGTCATGGTATCCCCACCTTGTCTAGTGTGTGGCAGCACATAAAATCGTCAGACGTCAGTCTTGGGGTCCATCCACAATATAGCCTATAGGCCTATATTGTGCCAACTCAACTCACTACCCCCCCCCCATAATCCTTCCAGTATTTCAATCATATAATTTGATATATTGTAACTTTCATCTCTGTTTTACTCTTTTTTTTTTCATTTTTTGTTTTGTTTTATTAAACAAGTAGATGGTAAATTGACAGACAGCATCATTGTCGACGCTCATATACGAGTATACAGGTGTTTTATTACCCATGAATGGATTGGCTTCAAGGAAACCATGTGGTTCAGAAAAGAAAAAAATTATCATTTTCAGAAATAAACAACACAGATGCACGAATATTTAACAACGCATCTGTGATGTCACTATCCTAGCTTAGGGGACATTTCTTTTAAAATTTAGCATGGTATTCCCACATACTATATCTAGCATTTTAATGATGACTGCTTTATTAGCAATTGCGCGCTAACACCGCCCACCACAACGAAACCAAGATGGTCGTCATGGGAAATACCTGACGACGCTATTCGATACATTCCACTTGATCGCTGTGATTATTCTTACCACGGGGGGTCTATCTATCTTTAAAAGTGTACCGTTCCCCCCTTTTCTCTCCCTTTCGAATCTCACTAACTTCGTCAACTAATTTCTTCTTTCTCCTCCCTAACCTAGATCAAGACTTCTAGTGGTGAGCATTCTCAAATTCGATTCTAGAGATTTAGGTTCAAGATCTAGATATAGATTATAGAAGTTAAATCTTTTAATCTGGTATTTGACTCTGTCAAGCGCCATTTGCCAGTCAAAGCAATCTTAAGATAGTGCAGTACCATATCTGATGATCAGCAGAGAGCCCGACCACCTCAAGATGGTCTTGCCATGTGATCTTACGATTGTGCAAATCAGGCAAATATGTGCCTTCTGCCCATAACTTGGAATCGCCCACACAAAAAAAACTGTTTTGAACAGTGCACAAATATAACCCCACAGAATTTATTATTGATTTTTAAAATTAACAAAAAATAAAAGAATGACCAGGAGCATGCAAGTGACACTTGTCCAATATTTTGACTACATATTGGTCTTAGATTTGTTATCGTTAATTTTAAAAATTATTATTAGCACAAGTTGGAAGCTTACAGATCTAATCTCCTTTCTGATGGTGAGACAGTCTGCATGGCACTATTCACTGCAAGAGTCACACTGGAATGTGCCAGTGTCTATCCCACAACAGATCACTAAAATGCTGTGCAACAATTTGGGGGTTCTTGTACATGTTCACGTCGGGAGCCATGGTCTTGCTGTTTGAACCAAGACACTGTACGAGGTGACTTCTTTACACCACAATCGTGCAAATTTATGTGGGCCTGTACTCTCCTAAGGTTGATGACAAGTTTTCGGCCAGGGGAATGGTTACACCGAGCAATCAAGTCAGTGGTTGTCTTGGAAGGCTCAGACTGCAAGGAATCATACACAGCTACAGTGTCAAAGGCTTGATTGATGGTAGAGATGGCACTGAGATACAGAACTTCAAAAATGTTGAGGTGGAGAAAAATACAAAGGGGATACGATAATAAAATAAACCAATGGCCCGCTGTGATCAATGCACTGTTTTTGTCAATATTTCTAAGATTTAAGAAATGTAAAAAATTTGGAGGTGTTAAACTGCAATCAAACAGGAAGGCAAAGCACCAAGATTCGAAATGCAATGGCGCGCCCATCATTGCAATTATACAAATTTATAAGGTTTGCCTACATGTCCAAATTATAGAATCAGGATTTCAACACTGTCAGATTTGCATCTTATGTGTCGTGTGTTCAATAGTTTTGAAGGTAAACATGTTTTTAGTATTTGCAAAACAATCGGAAAAATCATTTACTCAGCCAGGCTCCTTTATAAGTGAGCTTTGGCTTGGATAATATGTATGTTTTTTAGCACAGAAAATTGAAAAAATCTCTAGAAATGTTAAAAAGTAGCAAAGAACATATTTATTATTATAAGATAATTTTGTATTTTTTATCTGTAAAGCAGTTTTTTTTTTTTTTTCAATGTTAATGACATAATATGAATTGTTAAATTTATTTATGACAGTAGATGAAAATTTCAGGATGTGGATTTTTTTGTCTGTACCAGTTTCCATTTTAATTTCAGACACGTATGCAGTGCCTTGTACCAGATCCAAAAGCAGACTACAGAAATGTGTATGATGCACTCAATAAAATTGTGCGTCATGAAGGGATTCGCAACACTGTGCGTGGGTTCAGTGCTATGGCAACAGGAGCCGGTCCAGCTCACGCTCTTTACTTTGCTTGTTACGAAAAGATCAAGCATTTAGCTAGTGGTGGCATGCAAGGGAATCATTTGGCCAATGGTATGTGGAATGGACTGGTTGTAACTTATTAGACTGCAGGCCTTTTAAGAAATGAAATGAATCAATTGATCTCTAGACTGTCGTTTGGTTGATTGCTATCCAGGATTAATTTATTATAAATTTAATGTTTCAAGGCTTTCATTCTCTAAAAGTATTTACTACAATTTTAACTTGATCCATGGTGCTTGCTAAAAAATGCTAAATTGGCTGAGCTAAGATGAGTAAACTTTTTTTTTTTTACTTTGAAATGGAAGTTGATTTCGCAAAATTGTTTATTGTTTTAAAAATTTAAGCTGCAGAACATCTGGATCTAGTTGTGCAATATTTTGTGATCCCTTTTTTGATATCTATAAATTTTGATATTGAAAAAAAAAAACATGCTTCTATTTTGTCAGGGCTTGCTGGTTGCTCGGCTACACTTCTTCATGATGCTATCATGAATCCTGCCGATGGTGAGGTTTTATCAGCTTTTAAAACATACGGCTTGTTCTAAATAAAGAGATTTATAATTTAAGCCAAACATTTTTTTTGGGGGGTAAAAATTATTTCTCAAGACCCTGTCTGAGGTTGTTTGTAAACTCATCATACGCCAATGATTCTGTGTGTGGTGATGGGGTTGCAATTAAAAAAAAATATATTTGAATTTTTGTTGTTGTTGCATATCTTTTGTTCAATTATACTCACAATGATCAAGCTTCTGATTTTAAAACTAGGTTGATTTCTTGGATACTGCAAAGTTCTTATAATATATATTTATTTGTAATCATATTGAGTAGTGAGATTGTGATCAAGAAGCACTAAGTATGCAGGAGATAGTATGTCACCAAATGAATTAATGCAGTATCATTCTTACCACCTACACTGAGTCGTGAAGAAGTTGTTTACTTCTGATATTATGACAACTGAAAAGGTTTAAATTTGCAATTTGGATTAATAGTAGATATTAAGCTTTCAAATTAATTTAGGTTTAAAAAAAAAAAAAAATTAACTTAGACATCTGTTTTTCTACAAAATCTGAGTCACATTGTTTATAAATTTTATTTTTTTCCCTTTTCTTAGTTGTCAAACAAAGGATGCAAGTATACGGCAGTCCCTACCAGTCTACACTAATGTGTTTTCGAGACATTCTACGAACTGAGGGGCCTAGTGCCTTTTACAGAAGTTACGCCACACAGTTGACTATGAATGTGCCATTTCAATCTATTCAATTCATGACGTATGAATTCATGCAGGATATTCTTAACACGGAGAGAAATTACGATCCAAAAACCCACATTGTGGCTGGGGCTCTTGCAGGGGCTGTGGCTGCCAGCGTTACCATGCCTTTGGATGTTTGTAAAACGTTGTTAAACACCCAGGAGAACTGTGCAAGGACGCAACTGACTTACATCAGTGGTATGGCCTCTGCTTTCCGAACTGTCTACCAGTTCTGTGGAATTCCTGGATTCTTTCGAGGAATCACAGCTCGTGTCATCTACCAGATGCCTTCCACTGCCATTTCATGGTCTGTGTATGAGTTTTTCAAGTACATTATTCATGAAAACAGAAAAAGACAGAATTCCGTTTCCACAGAAGATCGTTATGTGCCCTCAGCGGTACAGCTGGCTGCTGCCTCTGCCAGGTGAATTTGACCTTGTTCTAAAGTTCCTCAATGTGTCAGGTATTACTCTTGTTTTTCGCTTTTTTTTTTTTTTTCACTTTGCTTTTATTTTTCCTTGAATTTTTCACAAGTTTCTATTTTTGCTTTATTTTTTTAAATATTTCTTAATCCTTGGGAAAAAAAAGTTTTTGTTTTGCCTTCCAAGCCCAAAAAAAGCTCATATTCTCTCTCTCTCCCTCTCTCTCTCTCTC
>RQTK01000143.1:111535-152035 GCA_003991915.1 Elysia chlorotica
TCTCTCTCTCTCTCTCTCTCTCTCTCTCTCTCTCTCTCTCTCTCCTGCTTATCTTTTATTGGGGTAGAGATTTGAATCATATATGCTGCTTCTCTCTGGCATCTTGATGGGGTTGAATAGTGTAAGGTTTAAAGTGACCTTGCAGCAAACCCGCTTTCTATTCTAATTGCATGAGCTAAAATACTGCTGGGCAGCATTGCATGTGTTGTAAGGGAAGAATTAAGCCAACAGGAACTGATATCAGATTATCTTTTTATGACTGAAAAAGTCCAGGTTATTATAAAGTAAATATAATAAAGATTAATCATCATTTTTTAATCAAAACCATTACCACTTTATAAAATAAAAGTATTTTTTAATCATCATTTGTAATTAAAAGGGTTTAAGAATTTGAAGTTTGAACTTGAATTGTTGTAAGACCTATTCTTGTCTTGTAAATTCTCTTTCTCTGTAATTTCATTGATAGCGAAACCTTGCAAATTACTATGAAATGCGCTTATATCAAACCTTATCCTTAGTTTATTATATTAACTTTTTAGACCAGAGCGACTGCAGTGATCGGACACTTAAACCATAAAAAAATGACGGAAAACTAAGAAATTACTCTTTCTGTGTATAGATCTATCAAAAACATACGTCATAACATGGAATGGACATGAGGGCTCAAAGATTTAAACAGCAACTGTAAAGTACAAGAAAGGAAATTTCACTTAAAACAGTTTATACAATATAAAGCTATAGTTTATCCTAAACAGGGTTTATCAGAGTTTCTCAGAGCCCAATATTAGTTACTGTACAGTAATATTTATGGTAAGTTATAATTCCCACTACTTTGATGCAGTTAATATTTCTTCCTCAGTCTTTGCTTTTGCTTTGCTTTTTTTTTGCTTAAAGTATGGAAAGGGTGATTAGGTTTGTTGTTTAAGTTTATACTGATTTAATCTGCGTGTGGCAACCTTAAAAATTCTTTGGTGTGTTGTGTGTTTTTGTTTTCTCTGTTGTTTTTTTTAGGGGAGGGCAGAGATTTTGGAAGTTGATATAGAGATAGATGTTCTAAATAAAAATGTTTAAAAAATCATTATTAGGATGATAAAAAAAAGAAGTCTTATTACCAATTTCAGAATGAACCATGAAAGATGATTGTGGAAGGAGAGTGAGATACAATTTATTTCTTCCTGTAGTTGAAAAGGAGGGTTTACCTTGGGGCATTATATTTTATCCATGTTACTTTTTAAAGCATACCAGCACGGTAACAGTACATAATGTACTATTTTCAAATCACAAAATTTAAAATGGTTACAAAAAAGAAAGATAGATCATTGGTTTTATTTTAAGGAAATATTGATCATCCCCTGTCTTGTCATTAAGTACAGCAGCTGTGTATGACGTTTTATCCAATTTGGCAGAATTGTTTACTAGTTACTTTAGGAATTTTGCGAGATTCACAGTGACAACTTTAAATAAAACAGGGTTAACTTCAGATATTATAGAAAAAAAAACATTGTATTTCAAATTCCTCTAATACCTAATTATTATTCCCCCATTGTGAATTGTTGCAAGGGTGCTTCATGTGGAGTATTGATTTCAAGTGTACATTTATGAAAACACAGATTGACTTCAAAACAGAGACATTGAGTTCATTGTTAGAGAAGATTAGCAGGGTAATTTTTAATTGTGCCCAGCTTGCAGAGCTTATTCATTGGCAGCAGCTGCTTCATAGTTGATTGTGTTTAATAGTTATTTATGTCTGTTTTTGTATTTTACTTTGTTGGAATTGATAAGACCTCTTCCACCCCCGCCCTCTTTCTTTGTCTGTCTGTCTGTCTCTCTCTCTCTCTCTCTCTCTGTCTCTCTCTCTCTCTCTCTCTCTCTCTCTCTCTCTCTGTGTGGTTAATCGATGTTTAAAGAACGTCTTAAGCTGTGCTCAAGTTTAAGTTGAAAAAACGTCTTTATAAACCACCTATATCTCTTAAGTCTAAATAGTATCACTGCGCGGGTGCAAGTTCGCCGGCTGTGGTCACATAGAGGCGTCTGGTGGATACTGCCAACCGATGCTGTAGTCCGACAGTTAAGCAAAACATGCAGAACCGCCAACCCGAACATATTTTCGCACATCTCTTTCTCATCACATAATTTTTATGCCAATACGGTTTTTCTACCGACAAAAAAACAAACAAAAAACTTTTCGGACAACCCCAATGTTTTTTGCACTAATTGATAGTGATTGACCTACTGCTACAACTTTTCTGTCCATCACGCAACCGAAAAATAGACAAAAATAAAGTGCAAGAAAATGAAGGAACCATTTAATTATTAAATAGATATGCGATATTAGTCTGTGTTTAGTAACTGTCATTGTGTTGAGATTGGGTTAGCCAACAATGCCAATGACATCGATGAACCCCAACGCGTTGATTTGTTTATCGTTTATTAAAAAATAGGTCCGAAAATTAGAACCCATCTCTCTATCTTCACAACCAGCCCTCGACCATCGCCGTCATTTCCAAGTAATGCTTCTGCTTGCGTTTGAGCTTACTTTATGTTGACCAACGAATAGGCCTTCCGCGTTGCCGTGAATTCTAATGTGCGTTTACAAGGGATTTACAAACAAGATCGAGTTTATACATGTAGTTTATTCGCCAGAATGTTCATCTCTCCATATTCGCAATGTGACGCAGTCCTCGGCCCTCGTGAATCATGATTGTGTTCGAATCTACTTCCACAAAAAGGTGCTTTCACACAAAAAAAGGCTTTAATTAGACCAAATTTGTCGTTCATTTTTCCGATCAATACCGATCTCTCCATCTTTTCATTCAGCCCCCGGCCCCTGATGATTCTTACTATTACATGTATTCTATTTAAACTCCGATTTATCTTACCTTATGCCGTTGATACTGTTCACTATTATGCTCTCTGCGCCTTTAGTATTCGTTTACAGGCTGCAACTCATTAAGTTGTGTAGATCTGGTTCTTATAGATCTAGAATGCACTATACGAACGACTGGCATATTATTTGAGATCTAACTTTACTACTGAAACAAAGTCACCGCTCCAATTGCATTTCATTTTATCAAGGGTGCTTCATCGTATTGTCAATTCGACATTGGTATTTACACCCCAGGTGGAAATGGGTTTAAGAAGCCATGTCAGTGCATGTTCTACGAGACAATAAATACTGTTTTTATCATTGTATTGTTCTGTTAAGGAATCACTAGACCCAAGTGGCTTATTTTATGAGGAGCCATGTTTTCTTCCCTTTCTCGCGCTATTCTATGAACGTGGCTCTCGAAGCACGATTGTGCACGGCTATGATGTAACTAACTACTCAAGGCAGCACGCATAGCTCATTTAATTATTTCGATTCGTCACCGTTGATTAACACTGGAGTTCCGAGTTAATATCCAATCTTTACGGCATGTGATCTACCAGGTCGCTCAGTCGCTAGTGTCTTTCAATAATGAGCAGGAGATCCGAGGTTCGAATTGAGGAATGGCAGCTTGTGCCCCCGTCTCCGTATAGAGTTCCTCGAGAAACGTTAATCTTGTCTTTCTTTCACTTTTGCCATTAAAATGCACCTTAATTGCATTTACAAGGCGGAATATTCTATTCTACCTGGGTCGGAAATAGAGAGCTTAACCCCGTTAACGGGCGTTGCTTTGGGTGGGAAAGATGTAAGTAAACCGGAAAACCGGATCTCGGCAAGCCCGGACTCTCCGAATCTGCCTAAATTACAGATTTCTATTAATAGCACTCTGTGGCCTAAATAGATCCATTCACTGTAGATAGCTAGCAGTAGGGCTAAGAGTACACTTCTAGTACTAGTCTAGCAGGCCGAGATCGTTACAAAACTCTAGTACTAGTCTAGCAGGCCGACACGTGCTGCTAGACCAGATCCACTGAACAGTTAGATCTACCTATTTCTGGCCAAGTCATGCTACCGTGATTCTAGCCGCGCTCCGTCCTGCTGCACTCGCCCCACGAGTGACTGTCGCGCTGACCTTCAGGGACTTGCCGCGCTATCTACCCTGCTTGTTTTTTTTTATGGCTTGGCGTCCTATCGTCAACACGAGAGCACTGCAACCATCACGGCTTACCTTTTTTAATGTTGATGTTACGAGTCGCTCCACGTTTAAGTCTGAGATTTAATGTAAGGGCAGCTTACCACTTCAACACGGAAAGGGCATATTGATAAGCGCTGTTTGAAACAGAACAGTTGGTTACACAGGGCAGTGACAGTAGAATTATAAAGACGGTTCACTTCCTATTAAATCCTTATTAAAAAAAAAACGTCCTCGACCTATTTACAGCGCCCCCTATGTTTTTACGCTGGTCAACACCGGCTCGGGTAACGCCCACTTTCCTCAGTAAACATTGTTAGAAACGAGATGAGTCAAACACATTTTGAAGTGTAAGACTACCCATAAATCATGTTTTTCTTCAATAGTGAAAATATTTAATGCCAGCAAATAACCAATGACACGGACAAGATCAATTTTAAGGATTTTGATTCTAATAGGTCCTTATTTAAAGTCTAGACTCTAGATTCTAGATCTAATCTAGATTGTATCAAATATTTAAAGCACCTAGCACCGAAATAATTATGTTAAAAATCATCATTTCCTTGATTTAGACGTAGATTTAGAGTCTAGATATATCTGGTTCCAATTTCACTTCAGATCATGATGATCATCTTGTCGATCTTGAATACTTTGCACAAGGTAATCGTTCGACACACCGATGCTCCGAGCATCCAGAATTGATAACTTCGATAGAGAATCAGGTAGCAGACAACCTCAAACTGTTCAGTGTACGCATACCTGTTACGTATATGCTATAGTTTCTCTTCCATTTTTCCCGCAACTTCCTAGTTCCTGGAAAACCGAGCGGGTCTAGTCATGGGAGAGGAAAATCATGCGAGAATTGTGAGAGTAAATCTGCTTTTCAAGCCTCTTAGCGTAGATTTTTCTGCGTCTAACCTGACTGTTCGTGATTTTACATCGACATGGTTTTCAAATACATTCTTATAATCCAACCAGGTTAATGACGCAGTGGCGAGGAATATGTACGATTTTCTTTGATATCTATACGTCGCAGATAAAAAAAAAAATTTTTTACATTTATATTCCCCGTAGGCGGACGAATCCACTTCGTTAGTGCGATTGTTGGACGTGCATGCATATATGTTGTATTAGTTAGAAGTACTACTGCTATGTTATCTGTGGGTCAGAACACACGCCAACAGTTCTGTGATCTCCGAGGGTTCGAAGCCCACTTGGATCCGCGGGATTTAAGATCGATTTTTACAAAGTGATATTGTGATCTCGTTGGCTATTACAATAATTATTGCCGGTACCGGTATATTTATTCCCAGATCTTGAGATTTGACACGTTTGTAACGAAATGATAAATATATCATGGAGATGGCAGATAAGGCAGTGTCAGTGACTTTTTTTTAAATCGTCGTAAATCTTGTGTTGGTTACTGGTTGATGGTAATAAGGTCAGGTCCTTTCATGACACACACTAATCCTCCCCGTCTCTATGATAGCAACCAGACGATAAAAAATAAGCGTACATACGTAGATTCCATAATTCGGTATGTCTCAACTGGCGCAAAATAGCTCTTGCTCTATGACGAGTGGATATTGCTTGCGTGAGCAATTTTGGTTTTTGCTGTGATAGCTTTATTTTGTTGTTATGTTGATACAGAGCAATAGGTAAATAAATACGTGTACATGTAACTTACAAAAATGGATGTATTATGGTGCATGTTTAAGCGAATGTACTGGTCGGATGTGTGTGACAGGAAGCCGTATTTGTGACAGCGGTTGTGGGTTATGACGTCCATAGCCACAGCAGTCCATGGGCCTTCCTATTTGTCATAGCTACCGGACTTTTGTTGCCAGGAGCTGTTGATATAGATCTTTTTGCTTGGGCTCATCAATTTCACGCATGGAAAAGATCCAGCAACAGCTGTTGTTAATTTAGAAGGGGAGCTGATTTGTAAAATGATAAGAGAGAGAGAGAGAGAGAGAGAGAGAGAGAGAGAGAGAGAGAGAGAGAGAGAGAGAGAGAGAGAGAGAGAGAGAGAGATATTCAGGTTCAGATTCAGAGAAAGAAATCCGATTACAACGGATTAGTGTCTCAGTATGCTTTACTCACTTCTCTCTGTCCTATGATTTGTACTCGCTCAACATAAAATATTGTTTGAAAACCGGTGGTGATGATGATGATGATGATGATGATGATGATGATGATGATTGTTGTTGTTGTTGTTGATGTTATCTTTAATTTTGTTTTGATTTATTATTATTACTCCTGAAATCTGATTTTGATTTCAACCGAAACGTCTTTAGTGAGCATTCCTGGATTTTTTGTTTTTAACACGCCCAAAGCACAATTCGATCATAAGATATCCCTTTACTGTTCGAAAATCCATTGCACTGACGACCGTGCTATTGCCCTGTTTGCCAGGAAGCAACCTTTCTAAATAAATCACATGCACCATTTTATGACGGGGCAATTTTATAACGGTTTCGTAACTGCTCGGTGTCTATTTCGACAGCTCTATTATTCTATGCTGCGCTTCAGTGGAGACGTGTTTAGCCGCCTAGAGCTTAATCTCAGCAGTTTTCTGTTGTGTGTCCCATGCAAGCTGTGGATCTGACTGCAAACCCAAAACAAACCCTATCTTATCCTGTAGGCTTCTTAGCACACAGAACAGCATCTGAATGGTTGGGACCATTGGTTAAGATTTTTTACCTCCACTATCGGTGATTTAGAATGACTAATGCAGTAATAGTCACTGGCTGTGTGATAGAAAGGCTACGTGTGGACTGCTCTGCGCCACGATCAATTTGAACTAGATTCTAGTTAAGTAAGCCAGAGCCAGAACTACACATGTATGTAGACGGTCATAACCAGCAGGCAGCTAGGCCTAGTCCAAACTTGCCACATCACGACATTTTTTAAATTTATTAATGCAGTGTGAGTCAGCACACACAAAAAGTTTTAAAAAATCGGTGTTGATGTCAATGTTGCAATGCTAAGTATTAACTGTCTTACCTTGTTGTCACCGCCAAGATAAGCCTCACTTCTTTCTTCGAGGTGTTGTTCTTGTTGACTATTACTAGTGTTCGGTCACGAAGAATAGCACTTCTGGTGCCACTCATTCTTATCCATTATTGTTACAAAACATTTCTTTATAGAAAAGGGAAGATACCGCCATTATAAACACGTGATTAACAATTCCACCAAAATAAAGAGTGGGCCTTTTTTTCTTTTTTTTTTTTTAAACACTGAAATTACCATTTCGCTATTTTCACTGGAACGCGTGCCTGCAGGCTTTGGGGCGTTCTTGATGTGCATACACTTCTACAACACGTCACGGTGTTTCAGTGTAAAACAATGGCCTCGCACAAGGCGGAGCTTGATAAACTTGGATGGTTTCCAATCTATTCCTTCTGGAATTCAATTTACTTTCTTTTTGCTTTTCTTTTCTTTTACATTTATGATTGCAGAAATGAAGCAAGAAAGCGTTACATATGGTCAACCTTCAGGTTTCACTTATTTGGTATTTACACTTTTAAAAGTAACCGGCCTACCTCATTCAAACTAATATTGTTAACTAATCCTCTTATTTTGACCACATGCTGCCGTACCATAATTTCTGACCAGTGTTTTAGGAAAGTTCATACCGCAGAGTCTCTCCCCACCAGTGGCACATTGTTACAAGAGGAATATTGTCTGCCTTTAGACAGCTGTATGTTATACATTGGCGAGCAAAACCTTTATGATGCTCTGTTATTGTAGTTGGTACAGCAGAAAAGAAGCCTTCGATATTTTAAACTTTCACCCCCAGTCCCTCCCCCTTCAATATTCTACTTCCATAAACAAAGAACACGCACGCCCTTTTTCATTTCCTGCTTACCGTGTGTACACTTGTGACAGTTATGTAATTTATGATCTATGAAAATAATCTCGTTGATGTTATCATCCGGCTCACTGTTCTTCTGTTCATGACAGATTTGTCAGTCCATGTACTCAACTTTCTTCCCTTGATGATGTAGTGTATTATCACGTTGCTGTATGTAGTCCTAATGCTTGTATCTAATCCTATCCATGTGTGTCCCCTCAGGTCTGTGGACAGGTGACAGTGTCTGGGCGATGGACGTCCATTGTCGGCTGGACAGACCCCTGACTGCGGCCACAACCCTGTGTCTAAAGACGAGTTATCAAATCTGTGATCCCCTGTTGTTATGTTGTTGCCGGCTCAGATCAGGGAGGGGTCACACAAACTGAACTGAAAGTGCACTTGAATGGTGGGGGGCGTTTTCCCATACAACTCCAGAGACTGTCTTTGAATGTACTAAGTAGTGTTGTGATTCTTTGCCCTTTTGCTTGGCTTGTTTTATCCTGGCAAAGCAAAACTCAATCCAAATGATGTTCAAACACTGCTGATTATATATTGCATGTATTATAGCAGAACAATGTACAACTACTTCAGGAATGTGCTCAGACCATACTCTTGAACAAGTTGAATTCTGATTCAAATTTTGCTTACAATCAACTGGGATCAATAGGGTTGATTATACAAGAGTACACAGATTATAGTAAATACATATCAAAATCTGATAATGATATTTTGGCAATCAGTGGACATGCTGTTGATGATGTCCCAAAGATGTAGATGCTTAGATATTTTGGAGCTAGCCTTATCAGATCAGCTAGCTGGATCATGTACTTCTTGTGGAAGCTTCAGGAGGAAATCTAATAAAAACTTTAAAAAGGCAACATTGGAAAATCATATATTTTTTTTTCAATTGACAATACACTACAACATACAGGAACAATGTCCCTGTTTATCTTGTTAATGAAGTTGAACAATATAGGCCATTACAGCTTCATGGCTTTCAAGGCATGTTTTTACAGTACACATATATGTAAAATGGACTTGATCATTTAATGGGTGGTGTCTTCTTTTTTTTGTGTGTGATTGTGTGTGTATGGGTAAAATATTTGTTTGCATTATAATAATGAAATGAAATATATTGACTGTGAAATACTAATAAAAATGGGCAGTGTTGATACTGGAAAAAATATTGGGCAAAAATTTTCTCTTCTGACAATACAATCTTCAGAAGAGAAAACTATGAAAAAACCCTGCCTTTTCTTTATTGAGAATAATTATTTTCGATCTGTTAAGGGACACTATTTCCTGTACAGAAAAATGTATTGTCTTATTAGTATTTGTGACTGAAGTGTGTATGTGTAGAACTCCAGGTCTGCATAATGCTCTGTTTGGGCTTGTAACTTGCATTTCCTTGCCATTTTCAGTGAAACTTTGTTGCAACGGTTCTGAGGTGTGAATTGATCCTTTTTTGGATATATTAGTAAAAATGGCTTTAGCCCTGTTTGTCTGGTTGTATCATGAATGACAGGAGCACTGTTTGGGAATATGAATTTTGTTTTACCCCAAGAATGGGATAGGATTTTTTTAAGTGATAATATTTCCTATATAATGTTAACTAACTGCATGTTGTGTTCCTTTTTTGTGTTTCAACCAGGTACATTGAGGTGAATTTATTTGGACACTAAGCATCTAAGAGATAAAATGTTGTTTTTTTTTCTTTGATGTTGCTGGTCATTTGTGACTTATTACTTGTCAAGCTTAGAAAGTTTACAAGACATTGTACATCTGCTTTAATGCTATTAATGAGGTATTTTTCCCCCATGAGTTTTGGCAACCTGTCACTCTTGGTTCGCCTTTTATAAAAAATTTGATTTTACTTTTGTTTGAATGCCTTGTCAAACTTAGAGGGTTTACAAGCCAATATGTACATTGGGGTTCAAAAAGTTGACAAAACGTATTGTATTCTAAACAGATTCTTTGTTCACTGTGTTGAGAAATCTGAGTAAGCCGCGTATTGGCTAACTTGTTTTGTTCTCTACCACGCTAGACTAATTGCTCAGTTTTTGATTTTGTTGACATAACTTTGTTCTACCTTTGGGTATTGTAATAATCTATCTTTTTTAAGTGTATTGAGAATGATAACCAAAGTTAAGTATGTAGCTCTACTTATTAAATTTTATTATTCTGGGCAAGGTTTTATTCATTTAGGAAGAACTTCCAACTGCCCCTTGTCAAACTGAGAAAGTTTACAAGTTATTGTAATCTAGTATTTTGATTTGGTTAAGGAATATTCTAGTTCTGTAGATTGTGTTTTTCTTTGTCGCGTGCTGTGGAGTCGGATGCCTTGTCAAATTTAGAGGATTTACAAGCCATAATTGTATATTGCTATTTCTTTTAAATTTAACTTTGACTAATTGTCTCCTAAAACAAAACAAAACCAAAACAAACACCTGGCTGATGGTAAAGATCAATATCATCCTGCATAATTTGCTTTGAATTGAAAAATTATACAAAATTTACCCTCTTCAACTTTTAGACAAATTGGTATAAGCCATTTTTTAGTATAGAAGCAGACTTTATGTCATCAAAGTCAAACTATGTTCCATGGCGTCCATTACCTTAACTTAAAGTTTTAAAATCATGAGCTTTGAATTTCTGTATCCATTGAAACAGATCTTCCACATTGTTTATTTTTTTAAATTTTGCTTATAGATGAAATTGAAATATCCATATTTTAGTGTGATGCTGTTTGAAAGAAAAAAACAACAGATAAATTGTGCATCCACAAGACATGTCAATTTGAAATGGGTTTTTTTTCCCAGATTACCTTCAGTTTAAATTACTTGTATCTTCCTTAACAATATTATATTAATTATTATGAATACTTTGTTTTCAACAAAACCTCAACGCCCTGTCAAACTAAAAAGGTTTACAGGCCTGTGTACATTGGATAAAGCTTTTCTTGTACCTTGGCTAAGGACTCATAGTCACATTTAACCACCAGCAGTATACAGATATACCTATAGCTCGAATGAGAATCCTTATTTTTTTCTTTCAATGTGCAGCTGACAGTTGGACAAATACTTCAGAGACACAATTGTTAGTTTGCATACAGTGCAACTTCTAAATGCTGTGAAAGTCAATTTGAGCCATACATTTTGTAGTTCTGCAATTTATTAAGGAAAGATATCTCTTAATTAAGTTTTTAGTCCTTAAATATTAATTCTGCTCCATCACATTTTTAAAAATTAATACTAAACGTTTAGGCTTAACCTTATGTTTTGTGACATTTGAGGTAAAATTATTTTAATAAACTTAAAAACTATTAAACTAACCACTTGATCGCAAGGCGTACGATAACCTGGCCAATCTGTTTATGGTTGCGAATAACGGCCGTTTTGTGTGTGTGTGTGCATTTCCCTTCAAATTGTACTGAAAATGAGCTATTTTATCCAGCAGTCAAGTGTTTATGGGATGCACTGAAGAGATGGGCCATAAGTGTGTTAGATGGAATACAAGACGAAATATTACATTTTATCTGCTTTCTCTTTTCTCTTAAGCTTGAGAAGAAATTTTTTTTTTTTTTTTTTTTTTTTTTTTTAAACTTTTTAATAGATCCATGGGGCAGAACTCATATTAAAGGTTTAATATATACTGAGACAACATTAATGTGGGTTTTTATAAGTTACATGTTATTTGTCATTGCAATAGAAGTTTGATAGTTGAACCATCTAAAATATATGTCTGCTTTATTTTGAAGCTGTCCTGTTCTAAAATAGCAGATGGATTTCTCCGGAGTGTTAACAATAGTTGGGGCCTTGCTGGTCTCGGGGACTGATCTTTTTATTACAATACCTAATATTACCTATCAGATTTTGTTTTTAATTAAACAAGGATAAAGCTAGATTTGATATAATTAATTGTCTTTGTAACTTTCCACCATTTTTTCTGTTAGGTTTCTGATAGTGGGACATGATTTAGACTCGGTGTGTAGCATGTGTTATATATGTGTGTGTCTGTGTGGCTGTTAGGGTCTTGACTAGCCGTGTAAGGATTACAAGTCTTAGGCTAAGTAGTATTTACAAGCAGTCACTGGAGAAGTACATGTATAGAAAACACTGATCAGGCAGTGAGGCATTGGTTTTCTCAAGGGCTATTACTAACAATGCATTTGAACTAAGTCAGCTTTACAATTACATCAATACTTTTTAATTGCATAGTGAAGCACAGACTGTCATATACTGTCATTGTCAGTCAGACTGTCATCGTGAATCAGACTGTCATTGTGAGTCAGACTGTCATTGTCAGTCATACTGTCATGTCATTGTGAGTCATACTGTCATTGTGAGTCAGACTGTCATTGTGAGTCAGACTGTCATCGTGAATCAGACTGTCATTGTGAGTCAGACTGTACTCAAACTTCTGGAAACATTCACGTCAGGCCTCCATGCTTTTAGCAACAGTGTATTTCCCTCCATCTTTTCTATGTCCTATTTGACAATAGCCTTAGGTGTTTTCGAACAAGAAAAAAACCCAAAAAAAGACTAATTTCTCCTTTCTTTTCTCATACCTACGAGTATGTGTTTAGCAAATTAATAATGATCTTTTGTACGTATGTGTGTTAGGAATGGGCCACAGGATTTATTAATCAAATTTCTTTTGCTGACATGTAGTTTCAGTTTCAGGTTTGATAAAAGTTGGTTCTTAGCATCCTCTTTCCTGTCTATGCAACTCTTTAAATCTTTGACCCAAAACATGTACATTGTACATTGTAGTTGTAATGCACTTGTATACAATAATTGTATACCCAGTCTCTTTACAAGACTCTGATGTAGACTGACTTAGGGAATGTTGAACATTTTAGCAGAACCTCTTGCACTACTTCATTGAAGATGCCCAGCACCCTGTTTTACATGGTATTTGTAGCATCTCTGTACATTTTACTAGGCATTTAACCCCAGGCGTCAGCTTTGTTAAGCAGTGGAGGCCAGTAGGGGCCCAGCTTGTGAGGCGATTATGTGTTGTGTACATGGCAACATGCTTACGTTACATTGTCTGCATGGGCAAAAACAAATTGTGTATGAGGAGGGGGGAGGGGGGGGGCGCAAAAATGCATGCATTTAGTGTTAACTTCAGATACATATAGAGAGGTGGGACATGGAGTTTATATTTGATTGTGGGTTTAGAGTTGCTAGCAGCACGTGTGTTTGCGGGCTGGTGCAGTGGAACTGGAAGATAAAGTAGGTGTGTGTGAAACAAGCATCATTAGGTGATATGTTTCAGTAACGTTCAGCTCGCCTTAGGTCTAGTTGTTTCCCCCCGCATTTAAAATATGTTGCAAGCTTTGCTATCTTTCTGGAGAAGGCTTTTTTTAATGACTAACATAGCACTGAAATTGTCACGACTACAGCTGTACATAATAAATTATTGAATAAAACTTTCCAAAATTGTTTGTGCTTCTTTTTTTAATGTGTTGCTTTAGCACTTGATTATTTTCTACTCTGCAATAAAACTTTCCAAAATTGTTTGTGCTTCTTTTTTTAATGTGTTGCTTTAGCACTTGATTATTTTCTACTCTGCAGGGTGCAGTCACATGTATGTTGTATAGAGAGCAAATCCTACTACATACAGTAACCGTATCTTAAGTCGCAATTGGTGGAATATTAATGTACACCTATCCACCTTATCACACACGCACACACACTTTTCTCCAACTCTACCCCTTTTTTATTTTTAATTCACACATGTTCACAAAGTTGTCCACCCGACTGGGCTAGATGCCAGCTTAACGTCACGTAAATGTGAATAAAGTACAAAAGTGCATGTGCTAGCAGCTGTTGTTATTATTGAGCATTACACTTGTCCCCAGTAGTTTTACATCTTCCTTGCTTTCCCAAATGATCACAGACGGAAACGATGAGATTCGAACTGCGGACCTCCCGCTCACCAGTTTGAGGTATTTATTCCAAAAAGAGTTGTCAGCATCAATTCATACAGATTTTCTTTGCATGCACATGACATGAGACTCGACGGTCAGTCGTGCATTATTTTATTATGCGCTCTACCCCAGGCTTCCCTTATAGCTCAAATAAGAGGCAGTCACCTACTTGACTAAGAGGAACACATTTTCGCAGCCATTTATCTTTAAAGTTTTATCAGAGGACAGACAGAGTGATAATCAGAGAGTAATTTTTGTTCAACCGAACAATGTAAAGTGTCACATTGCGCTTAATATTTTAATGATTTCGCTCACTTTGGTTCAAAATGAAAACATTTGTTGTTTGTTTTGGTGGTCATTTATTTTTGGAAGCCTGGACTCCACCCAAACCAGAGGTACAGGGCGGGCTGGTCGGTAATCGATCCCTTACGTAAGACGCAGTCTCCAGATCTGAAGTTTCGCGGCCAGCTTTGAGTCACCTGGTTCCTCAATCCAAGTTTCTTCATTCTTAATAATAATATCAAGCATATCCTATCACAAGGATGTCCATTGCCATGCGACATTTGCTGACTTGTCAAATCAGAAAGACTCAGGTGCTCAGGCTACTCGGTCAGTCAGTGTTAGCATTTAAATCAACAGCAACAACAAAAACGCTCGTTGTTAGAAACATTTGCTATAATTCCAACAAGACATGGATGTCTGTAAGACGTATGAGATCCTACAATCTTTACTATTATTTTTTGTGTGGGGGTGCAAGTCCAAGTTAAGCTGACTTGCTGAGGGTATTTCACTATTTGTGTGGATGTCCAAGTCCAAGTTAAGCTGACTTGCTGAGGGTATTTCACTGTGTGTGTGGGTGTCCAAGTCCAAGTTAAGCTGACTTGCTGAGGGTATTTCACTATGTGTGTGGGTGTCCAAGTCCAAGTTAAGCTGACTTGCTGAGGGTATTTCACTATTTGTGTGGGTGTCCAAGTCCAAGTTAAGCTGACTTGCTGAAGGTATGTGTGTGGGTGCCCAAGTCCAAGTTAAGCTGACTTGCTGAGGGTATGTGTGTGGATGTCCAAGTCCAGGTTAAGCTGACTTGCTGAGGGTATGTGTGTGGATGTCCAAGTCCAAGTTAAGCTGACTTGCTGAGGGTATTTCACTATTTGTGTGGATGTCCAAGTCTAAGTTAAGCTGACTTGCTGAGGGTATTTCACTATGTGTGTGGGTATGTCCAAGTCCAAGTTAAGCTGACTTGCTGAGGGTATGTGTGTGGATGTCCAAGTCTAAGTTAAGCTGACTTGCTGAAGGTATGTGTGTGGGTGTCCTAAGCTGACTTGCTGACGGTATATGTGTGGGTGTCCAAGTGCAGGTTAAGCTGACTTGCTGAGGGTATGTGTGTGGGTGTCCAAGTCTAAGTTAAGCTGACTTGCTGAGGGTATGTGTGTGGGTGTCCAAGTGCAGGTTAAGCTGACTTGCTGAGGGTATGTGTGTGGATGTCCAAGTCCAAGTTAAGCTGACTTGCTGAGGGTACATCTATTTGTGTGGGTGTCCAAGTCCAAGTTAAGCTGAGTTGCTGAAGGTATGTGTGTGGATGTCCAAGTCCAAGTTAAGCTGACTTGCTGAGGGTATGTGTGTGGATGTCCAAGTCCAAGTTAAGCTGACTTGCTGAGGTATATGTGTGGGTGTCCAAGTCCAATTAAGCTGACTTGCTGAGGGTATTTCACTATTTGTGTGGATGTCCAAGTCCAAGTTAAGCTGACTTGCTGAGGGTATTTCACTATTTGTGTGGATGTCCAAGTCCAAGTTAAGCTGACTTGCTGAGGGTATGTGTGTGGATGTCCAAGTGCAAGTTAAGCTGACTTGCTGAGGGTATGTGTGTGGGTGTCCAAGTCCAAGTTAAGCTGACTTGCTGAGGGTATGTGTGTGGATGTCCAAGTCCAAGTTAAGCTGACTTGCTGAGGGTATGTGTGTGGATGTCCAAGTCCAAGTTAAGCTGACTTGCTGAGGGTATGTGTGTGGATGTCCAAGTCCAAGTTAAGCTGACTTGCTGAGGGTATGTGTGTGGATGTCCAAGTTTAAGTTAAGTTGACTTGCTGAGGGTATTTGTGTGGATGTCCAAGCCCATCTTTGTTCAAGAGCAACAAGGTTGTAATCTGTGGAAAGTTTACCGTTTCCTAGATTTCTCGAAAATTTCTCCACGGACTCGTGGGCCCCAGCTAAGGTTTGAACCCGCTGCCCTTCAGCCCATAGCACTACCGACTGAGCCATCTGGCGTCCCATGAGGAAGGATTTAGCATCGACAGTTGATTATATGAAAATACCGGAACATAATGTATAACTTTCACCGATGCGTGACGCCCGGGCAAACTTTACAACTATTCTCATAGTCTCATATCGGGAGACTGTTGCTTACGTTCAGGTTTAGTTTTGGAAGTCATAATCAATTCACATTCAGGATTGACCGTAGTCCAGATTATTTTTTAGTAAAGCCCGTTTAAAAACTCAACTCTGGTCAAGCTTTTGTCGGGACTTCCAAACACAAAATTAATTTAATCACATTAGGGAGTCTTCTCATTAGTTATGGATTATAATTTGTACACATGTCGTTATGCAAGGTAATTCAGGCAGTGTGTTGTGTGTTGTGTGTAATGTTCATAGCTTAGATAACATTTATTAAATTTGAAGATAAGGCTGTCTCTTGTATAGATTCCAGTTGTTATATTTAGTTTCCTTTTTATAGCAATGTTTAACTTGACACCAACACGGTCCTTTAACGTTGTGGGGCCGCCATGGCTCTGTGTAAGAACAACAATTCACTGCCCAAAAAGATAACACACTCAGAAAAGAATGCCAGCTCTCGTCACAATTGATCAACATGGTTACCACGAAGACACGTTAACACACACACACACAGTATTTGAGAACGTGCCAGCCACAGTCGTGACTTCGATACACTTACTTAGGCCCTGAAATGCTTAAACCAGCTAGTTTAGTTCCTCCTGAAAGTCTGTTCTGGTTCTGACTCATCCTGCAAACGAAATTAGTTGCCTAATGGCGCGCAAGCTTGTGGACATTAGCAGCTGATAGTTTTATTCGTGTATAGAATATCAACCTGAATAATAATGGGTATTTTAAAAGGTTCATAATTTGTTTTCATATTGCATAATCAGTTACAGTTTACAGTACATACTGTATCAGTATATTTTGTCCCTAAAGTAAAATTTTGCTAAGTTTTATTTTGTTGTTTTTGTTTGATTAGAACCTACAATGGCCAATACATGTAGTTTTCTTTTCCACTCCTGACAATACATGACTGTAAATAAGATAAGTCATGGATACGGTAGAAGGCCCCATCACTGATTTGATGAAACAGAACATTAGTTATCGGTGACTGGTTTCGGTTTCTTAATGTCCATCGACATCAGAATTTTGGGCTATCTCGCAGGCTGACCCCAAGACTAAAGTCTGACAATGTACGTGCAACCAGACGGAGACAGAGCATGGACACAAGGACTTCTGTCTCACCAAATGAAACTAACACTGACCCAACCAGAAGAAATCGAGAATCCAGGTAGAGGTTCGAAGTCGGAACCTTTCACAAGAAGCCCTGCACTTTGCCGACTTAGAAAAACTTAAGTTAGTACTTGTAGTCTGGCATAATGGGATGTTAAATACTAGATTACTACGTACAATTAGTATGATTAAGATGGCGTTATTGTGAATCTCAAACTCAAATCTAAGCTGGCCATCCTGCGCTATTGACGAATTTTTTCTCTCGTGCCTCGAGGAAGAAAGTCTGACATACCCCGGTAGTGATAATCTATGTCAAGAGAGTTGTCCTTGTGTATGTATCAGTCCTCTCTTCAACAGCCCTACCTCAGCATGCGGGAAATGATTGATTGATAGTTCAGCAAATGTCACATTGTGCACAGTTTTCCTGGGTGCGGAAGTCTGCAGGGAAAACTTCGATCGAGACACTTCTCGAAAAACGAAAGGTGACTTTTGAATAGTCGGATTTTTTCTGCAATTTATTGAACAAACCAACAGCAAACCAAGTGAGAAGGTAGAGCGCGCAGCTCTAAGTGTTAGTGATGACGCTTCGATTTTGCCCTAATCAGGCGGCCCCCTGTGTCCGTCCAAGACACAAGTGTTCTGTGTGTATTGCTTGGAAACCTAGCCAACTTTAGCATTATTATTCACACACAAAATAAAGGATGGAGGAGGCAGCTCAAGTTTCTAATGCAGAAAGTATTAAGGGTCCCTGGATCAATTGAATCAAGGCAACAATGTTTAATAGTAAATTTTCTAATAAGCAATAATTAATTTCGTTTTGCGAAATATAACTGTCCTTGGTTCTACGTCTCCTGCTTCCGTCACACTTTTTATTGTAACCAGAATGTACACAGTCATAAGCTATACTCTGGCCCACATTATTCAATGAAACTTTGACAGTCAATTTCTACTGTAGAACAAGTGACTGGGTCTGTGCTGGTTGATCCAGACACCCCCTGACCCCGCACACTCGATCTCGCTTTTCGCTATTCGATCTACGCAGGCACTTGGGCAGGACTTGAGGTTGTGTTGTGTGTTCTCCGGCGATAGTACTAGTGTGCATGCGTGTAGAAACTGCAATGTCATGCTAGATCACTCTGGACTGATGATCAGGGGACCAGGGGATTTGTGGTTCGACTGGTGCTTTTACCTACGTGCAGGATTCTTTATGGAGCTAAATGTTACCAAACATTAGCTATAAAAGGAGCTTTGTCTCGATTACCAATCACCTTAGCGACTTTGATGATGCTGTAGGCCCCTAAATATGGGAGCGGGGGCAGGGGGGGGGGGGGGCTTTAGCCCTTGGGGAGAACATAGACTTTCGACGCACGAGGTTTGTAGTTCGAGCCCCGCTTCGGCGACTCATCGGCTAATTGTAGGGTCGGTATCAGTTTGATATGACCGGCTGAGACAATCATGGTATCCCCGCACTGTCTCTGTGTGGCAGCATGAAACTGTTCAGACGTTAGTCTTGGGGTCCGTCCACAATATAGCCTATATAGTGATTAGGTTGGACGTTAAACAACAATAGTTTGCTTTCATAGGCCTACTTTAAATAGTTAACTTTAACGTATTCCCTCTCAAGTAGGCTGTGTACTGGCATGCTCTTTATAAAGATATTTAACTGCAGAAGACAAACCTGTTTTCAACTACATGTACTTATGAAGTTTTGTTAAGGCATAAGTGTTTTTCAAGTATAGACCAAATTGTAATATTTTAAATCAGCACTACCAGGTATATAGATATTCATACTTGTGATAATTATTCTCCGTAGCTTATTGAGACTGAGAACTAAATAAACAAAACATAATAAATCTATGAGGGTTGCTGTCCGGATGTATTCTATTAACAGTGTCCTTCGAACCCTGGTATTGGTCGAATTTTCCCACACAGATTGTTGTCAGTTTGGTCAATAATTCAAGTAGCACCCTAAGCTCATCTCTCTCTTCTCGATTCCCCCTGACGCATGCGCAGTGGCTGAACAGCCTTGACCTTGCCACTTGCGAATAGAATGTCGCTACTCTGCTTGCAATGAGGAATTCACCTAAAGGTTAAGCACGAACCGCCCGCCCTAAATTCAAATGCCTTTTCTTCTTTGTAAATGGGGACTAAAAGAAGTATGGACCTCAGCAGAAAATTATTTATAAAGGCAGATTTAAGTCTTACTGAATGTTCCCAAGGTTCGACATAATCTCATTGTCTTTGACCTCCTACCACCTCTCTATCCCTGTATGTACGTCTGTCTGTCTGTCTGTCTGTCTTTCTATCTCCCCCCTCCCCCTCTCTGTCTATCTGTCTCTCTTCCCCCTCTATGTCTGTCTGTCTGTCTGTCTGTCTGTCTGTCTGTCTGTCTGTCTGTCTGTCTGTCTGTCTGTCTGTCTGTCTCTCTCTCTGTCTGTCTCTCTCTCTGTCTGTCTCTCTGTCTCTCTCTCTCTCTCTCTCTCTCTCTCTCTCTCTCTCTCTCTCTCTCTCTCTCTCTCTCTCTCTCTCTCACACACAGGCTGTGTGTATGCGTGTGTCTCCCATTCTCCCAACCCTCTTCTCCCTAAATTGCTTCCTCATTTATCACTCGTTTTCTGATGAAAAGGACAATGCATAGTATTGAAACACGTTCTATCTCGCCATCATTACAAATCAGAACCCCACCCCCTTTTTGTTGTTTTTTTGTTTTGTTTCATACGCATGCTTATGAAAGCATAATATTACAAAACCAATGCCAAGCTAACTGTAACAGTATGGTGATTTTTTTTGGTTACGAAATTGCGACAAGTAAAATAGACAAAGCGGACACTGGCAAGGATTTCAATCTGCTTCGGAAAAAAATGAAAATGTGGCGATCATTTTAAGCACTTATAGAAAGTACGAACTGTACAATGTGAACAATTATATCTCAAGGCCTGAACAAGACTAACCCCCCAAAAAAAAAAAAATGGGGGGGGAAAAAAAAATATACTGACTAAACAAAAAAAAAAGCATGGAGATGGAAATAAGTAATTACAACTAAAAAATCAATATGCAAAATTTTGAGGACTCAAAATGTGTATAATTAATGTTTACTGTAGTATAGATTAATATATAGATAAGTATAGTCTAACAATTTTTTAAACTTCTTTATGCTAATGTTGAGTTCAGATGGGTTTTAACAAAAAACGTCATAATCTGTTTGAATACAACAGATTATTGACGTCCACTTATACTAAAATTGTGACACAAAATGAACTTAGGCATACTTTGAAATACTATATGAAAGACATTTTCCAATTTACTGCAAAAAATAATTGACTGGCTGAACATTGCCAAAAATAATTTTGAGTATTGATTCTATGACAAATGGGAAACAACCTTTATAAAAATGTATATAGCTTAAGTTAAAAATAGTTATATCAGAAATAAAACGGGATATTCAAAAGTTATCGTTTTATTGAAAGAAAAAAACAACAACACTCTGTTTCTTGCTGAAGTCATAGAGCCCATCTCACCAAAAGTTCTCATTGGCGATCTAGGAGACGTTAAGGAAGCTTCTCTCTGACAAATAACATATGTAATTATGTCCCAGTAGATACTCTTGAAAACAATAAGCATTGCCATATCATCCAACGTAATATAATACAACTATCGAGTGTACAATGTACTGGTATCGCCTGTTGGGCGGAAGTCAGTCTCTAACCTAGCTATGCTAGTCTGTAGGCTTGAACACTAAGATAATTATTGAAATAATTCTGGCACCTTCCGCACTTTGATCGAACCTAACCAGCCAAGTAATTGTATATGCCAACTAAACGTAGGTAGATCTAATTCAGTCATATCTCACGCCCGATTTACCTTTCAATGTTCTCACAGAAAGAAAATCTAAATACATTCATCCCAAGTCACTTACTGACAACTTTCTTTGACGGGTCAAGTTTTTCGATACAGAACAATGGTTCTTGCCCGTTAAAGTCTAAGGAACGTAATTCACGAGTTGACTTGTGAACTTGTGGGATATGCCTTGCTATTTTCCCTTGTAAGCAACATGTATGAGATTCTTGTCCAAGTATCCGCTGCCACCAGTTGCATACACACATACAAGCTGATCCATGGATCTGCTTGTCTTACCGCTTTCTCAAGCAGATCTCACAGTGTGTACGGAAGTTTGATCAAAGAAACGTACGATCGGCCTGCTTCAAACATGTATCAAGAATGGTGCATATTATTTGTTTGAGCGATCTGTGTGATGGCGGCTTTCCTCTGATCTTTTTTTTAAAGGGGGGCGAAAAGTTCAATGCAATAGAAATCGCACTGATCGTAAAAATTATTTCATTTTTAAACTCAGCATATCAAAGTCATCTACGCCACAGCGTGCACGGGTCGATTTAAAGCTCATTACGAATTTTAACTAATCCCATCTGCTTCATGGGCAAGCTGACACCGAAGTATATCGCTCTTATCAATCACTCACATAATTAGGCCTGTATTAGCTAGGGCCTACCGTACATGAAATTTCCTTTATTTCACGTTATTTTTCATAGATTTAAGTAGTCTGCAAATTGATTTCATTTCACAATACATTGATCTCTAGTTTAATATCCATCATCATCATCATCATCATCATCACCACCACCTTCATCGCTATCGTTCCCATCACCAATGCCATTTTTTTTTTTTCAATGTCACATGATTTCCATTTTTGGAGGCCTGTAAAAGCGCCTGACAATAAATTTATATTAATTCCATACCGTATCCAAAACTTTTGTTCATTCATTGGTCTTCTTCACAACGACACATCATGTGGTCTAGTGGTAAACGCTTGGCCTCGTGATCGAAAGGTCCAAGGATCGAAACCGGGATGATTCCTTGGGAAATGATATTTGCTCAGATTTTCCTCACCCCACTCACGTGTAAAACGAGTTGGTCATTAACAGCGCTGTCCTGGTCCCAACCAATTGTAATAAAAGTATAGTTAAAAGCACCTGACTGGCTGCATGTCTTGTCTTATGTTATGGGCTGCTGTTGGGCGCTTGGAGCACTGGTGTGGATATCGCACTACACACAAGCTAGCATACAACTTACAAGTAAAGAAATATAGATCTAATAGAGTAAACATTACTAACCACAACATTCATTCAATCGTCTTAACTGCTGGGGTCGAGTCATTAAAAAGACCCAAACTTATGTCATTTAACATTATTTTCCAAGCACTCATACTGCACAAATTGCCACCAATGTCTTTTTTTGTTCTTATTGATAGGCCTATGAGTTTTTTTTCAAGATGGAAGACAGTCTCAAGGGCATTTGAATTGTTTATTCGATTTTGCTTTGTTTTATGATGAATTTGATCTAACAGCTCAAATCTGTCAAAACAGGTACAAACCAGTTTCAAAAATTAATATTGGTGTTAAATACGTCTTTTTGATATTTTAGCAATAGAAATAGCTATGCAAGATGAATTGAATTCAAGAAAATGAGAGATCTACACACAAATGTTCAAAATGAAATAAAGAACTTAATCTATCTACAACAGTCAGGCTTAACAGGCCCATACAAAATGAATCAGCATACATTAACTAGGTATAAATTGACAAGTTCACTTAGATCCAAAACTCTTCTAGAAGAAACGAACATTACTCTAATCTAATTATTTACAGACTTAACACTGAGGCGTTCCTGAACACATGATGGTAACAAAAATTTCGAGTTTCAACTTCAATTTCGCTCTATCTGGATTGCAAATTTGTGGAAATGTATGGAAATTGCAAATACAATTATGGAAATACAATGTTACTTGAATTTGGAAATCTCTGACTGGTGTAAATATTTCCATGATAAGATCAAAATGTGAACAGGCTACCGTTTTTCAAGTCCATAACTAAGTTTGTAACAGGCTACCGTTTTTCAATTCCATAACTAAGTTTGTAGATACTTTTTTGTAAATTTGTATCTTTCGCTTGTCAGCGCAATGCTATTTTTCTCAATTTATATTGGAATTACAGGAAATAAAAAGTGAATACTACTTTATGATTGAAGAGTTTTTCAAAATTTACTTGGAGTCTTGCTGAAACTTTGGTATGCCTTTGATAATTTTAAGTTTAATACCTCAATTATGACCTCAATTCAAGTAGCCAGTGAAAGTTACCAAGTTACATTCGAAATTTTAAGCTTCAAATTCATTGGTCTGACATTAATGTGCAAATTAAATCTACATGTAGTTTCCCATGAGGAAGTTCTGAGTTTTATTTAAGTATAGGTAAAGAAGGCTAGGTGGTTTAGACTCCTATTGTTTGAAAAGAGATGACTTTTCTACAAACACAATGCACATAAATAGTAAAATACTTTAGATTTTTTTTTCCAAGAACAAATAGTGTGTAGCTGCCTCAGGAACTATTCATCGCTGACATGTGAGATAAAGGGCAGTGATGCAAACTGAACTTTTAACTTTTAACACAACACAGATATTGATATGACTTACTGAACTGTGATCTGCTACACTAAAAAAACAACACTGAAAGCTTGTAAGTTTACCCGGTACGGAAAATACACATCACTAATATTACAAGAAATGTTCGGCTCACATTGAAATGCTGCAATTATTTCATCAATGCTGCTCCATCTTTGTCCCCATTTTAATTACTCATAGCTTTTAATGATGCTACGAACTTTTGTTGTTGTCTGAGCAAGTGTGAAATAGCTATGCATGCGATTTTGTATCAATGTCACAATGTTATTTGATGAACAATTTTCAGATACCTCTTTTTATGGTCATTTTATCCTTTTTAGAATTAATACATGGACTAGTTTTTCTGTCTTTTTTAACTTAAAATTGTCACATAAGAATTATACAAATAATCTTATCCATTTTTTTTATTTGCCACTTGAAATCCACAATTTTGTAACAAAATTGTCTAATTAGGCATTTTAAAGCAAATTGAGATGAAATTTTAATGATTTGGTATTTGGTACTAATTATAGAGTTTTTGCAGCACTATTTTGAGGGATGTAACATGGCATAATTTGACTATTTTTTTAAACATGCACATTGACATATCTAATCATAACTCTTTCAGAAACTTGGCATTTTCTAATATTTATGGATTATATTTATATAGACAGCAAATTTGAAGAGGATACCCCAAAAAGTTATGGCAAGAAATGTGTCCACAATCGATCAAACATTTATTAGTGAATAGTAAAATGTCCCAGGAGATGTGATCAAAGTTATTCTGATCCCGTAAAACACGCTGGCTGTCTACTGTCAGTCTGACACGGCGCAGTGAACAAGATCATCTGCTTTTGGGTTTTGAGCCTTACTTGGGTGTTCAAACTTAAATGTTTCTTTGTTGTCATGTGTCGTGCTGTATGGTCTATTTAAGATGCAAGTCTGTTTACAAGACTAAATACATGCCCCAGCTTCAGTTAGAAAGGAAGTTTTATCTAATGATGAAAATTGATGTTTGCACTCCACAATATTAGAAACGAGAAAAAAATAATAATGAAGGCATATCATATAATGGTCTTACTTCTTTATTTACATTCACAATAATGGTATCCAAGTTCATCCTGATCCAACAGCACACTGGAAAAAAAAACTTAACAAAAAACAACGAACACGTGTCCTTGCTCATTCACACATGTACAAAAACACAAATATCGTCTCTCGCTGTGTACAAAACACAATCTTGGTCTCTCGTGACATATTATGTAATACAAACTTCTCAGCTTGCAAAATTCACAAACAAAATGGCTGCATATATTTTTGTAACACAAATACATTATCATAGTTAACAGGTCTGTGCACTCGCAACTTTATCATTATCATCCAACACTTTGACTCAGAAGAAGCCAGAATGCACAACTTCATAGTGACCTCTGCATTTACATTCCTGCAATAGATAAAAATCAGTGCCTTACTAGATCTTTTTCATATTCAAAATTCATTATCATATACAAAATTTGGCCATCTCACTTTGGAAACTGGAAAAAAAAATAAATGAACGTCAACAACAAATAACAGGTGATAACAACAACTGTTACAAAATAAATGAGGCAAACACAAAAATTAACCAAGATAACAAAGTTCCAAAGGTATGTACATGAATGAAGAGAAGTCTGGGCCTCCATACCAAGGACACAATAACCTCGACAAATATTGACATCAAAGCAGCAACAGCAACAACAGCGGGGTGTATGGTGATGATGGTGGTCGTGGCGTTGATACAACATGGCCGAAATTATAGGAGAGGGTTTAATTTCTGACAACTAACAATTATCGAATATCATCGCTGGAAATTATACAACCCGCGTCTAAGATTTTAGACATACAAGTGTACCTTTCCATAGCAGCAATATGGCAGAACAAATGTATGTAGGGTGAAGGATTAGAAAACCTATGTTCGAATAAAAAAAATGTCTGTCTGTGATGTGTTACAATGGTGAGAAAAATATGAAGGCTGCAAGTGAAACTAAACAATGACGACACAAAAAAGGTACCACCATCTTGGAGTTGTTTTTTTTTTTAATGACATGTGAATTAAATGAAAACAAAACAGGACAGAGATAGTATGGAGAGGGAAGGGAATGCCTTAGAGGATATCAGAAAATTCATTTAATTTTCAAAAATACTTGACCAAACGAAAAAAAAAAGGGATGGCTCATTGACTAATTAAATTCCACTGTTGGATTTTGTATATTCTCAATATCCAAACCTAAAATATAAAGAATTTCTACCTCTTACCTACAATCATCAGTAGAATAACTACCAGTTTAAGCATGCAAATCTTGAACAATGCTGCACTAAAAAAAAAATTTTTTTTTAATACAAAAAAAGAAGTTTACTACTACAAGACTGATTAATTGGCAGACCCGATGTATTTTGCACATAAATTCTTCTCTGAAGAAAAATAATCACAAGTTGTGCACAAACCTCCCCACCAACCTCAAAATGTCATAGCAAAAAATATCAATTATCAAAACATCTCTGCATTTTAGACAAAATTCATGCATCATATAGATCTATGTACAACATGGTTCAAAAAGAGAGGGTGGGGGGGGGGGTGTTAAAAAATTAATTCATGTTTGCTAGCATTGACATCCACATTCCTACTTTAAACACCTAGCAATAGTCACTATCACACTCAGCAACACACTTTCCTTTTTTAAAAAAAACCAGTAAAAAATTTATCAGAACATGCCCACACCCTGACAAATTTGTTTCTTTCCTTTGGTAACATGCACCATAAACTTATTTCTCACAAAAAAAACAAAAAAACAGACATGAAATTTTGGACATAGTTGATTATTTTATTTATCAACTTTGCATACATGTACTTCTTACTTTAAATTCAGTGCCACAAAAAGACAGTAACTCACTCAGATCAAAGAAGCACTCAGTGTAAGGCTCTGTAGTCTTAAAAGTTTCTAGGCTCAGGCATGCACACAGATTCCTTGCAGAGGGAAAGAATAAAATCCAACAGAAAGCAAGTTTCAGCGGAGTATTGATGGTTCACCTTGCACATGTGCAAGTTGATACGCTCTTGTGCTAGCACCTTTTTGTATCGATCTTCATACCTTCCATTTCAAAATACATGTAAATATCAAAGCTTTTACCTTTTCAAATTTTTGAATTCTCCAAAACAGTGAGCACACAAGAAATAGGCCTAAAATCATGGGATGTGAAAAGGATAACAAACACGCTACCTCAGAGCTGCAAGTCTGTCATACCAGCATAGGCTGTAGACGGACCGGCAGAACTTCTGTACAGAACTATCCTAACCAGTATTCTCTGAAGCAGCTTCCAGAGAAACAGCTGCGCCTAATCAAGATGAGAAATCTGCATAACTCTACGAGTGTCGACTTCTGTGCCTGTCTCTAATCTGGTGAAGCACCATAAACACAGAACCCAGTATTGAATTTGGAATGGCTGAAAGTAAGGAGAGAAGAAATACTCTGTAAATCAATACAAGTCCTCATAGATGGCTTGCTGACCGTGCCTATAGTTGAGCTCACCACGCATGCTCTGACAAGAGAAGTCAATGGCAATACAGAATAGCAACAGCCAACCTGTGGTAAAAACAAATATGAAAATAACAAATAGAATCTGTTTCCACTATCGTTGTCTAGCGTGACACTTTCAACAAAACCCTAGCCTCGCAACACACGCAAGCCATCCATTTCTCTTTGCCCAAAATTTATTTCAAGGTGCCTGAAATATTTTAAAAAATTCAACATATGCATTGAAAAAAACCCCCCAAAAAACCAGCAGCAGTAACAATGTTAACACTTGCGTTTACTTTATAATCATTATTTAGCATTTGAATGTAATACATTTGTAACACATGACATTAATACATATAAAAGCACTTGCTTTTGATAATACATTCATACACATGAAAAAAAAACAACCTAGCTTTACAACATGTTAAATAATGAGCAAATGGCATTTGACACACACATGCAAACCATGTACACTTATATTTTTTTACCATGTTTTTTTCCATACAGTTTCTTTTTTTTTTTTTTTTTTGGTTACAAATTTTTTTACATTTTTTTGTTGAATTCTGTACAAGATCATCAAGCCAGGTGATGTGTACACACAGTTGGAATAGAGGACATGTAAACAAAGACCTAACCCAAATGTCAAATCAATATTAAAAGGAAAACAAGAAATTTGCCGTGACACAAGTTCTATTGGCTTCCAATCTAGCACCTTGCAAGCATGCAAGTCGAGGATCGAACATTCAACCATCCGGAAGATAAAAGATCCATCAATGTGAAGACTGAATTGCAGAGACCAGGTTTACGACTCCTATATCTAAAAAAAAACACCTTACCATAACCGCAAACCACACAAACCATTCCTTACATCAGCACCTTTTGTTTAAAACCCCTTTGCTTGCATTAAAGCGATACAAATGGATGAGGCACAACCTTCTGATTTATTTATGGCCTGTAAATTCGTCTTGGCAGGTGAAAATGATGCCTATAATTACTGCAGCTTGAGGATTCATCACCAAATAAAGGTGTACACAAAGTTAATCAGCCATCACTAGTTAATTGGCTTTGAATATCTCTAAATTTACAAGTTTTCTTCACAAACCTATCATTTGGGGAAAGCTATGTTACATAACAAGAACAAAAGACAACAAAACAAAAACAAAACCATGGTTTGAGGCATCATCATCATCTTCCTCATCATCTCTATCTTCATGGCAGCAGCCGGCAAATCCTTGCTGGAGTCGAGTGGCCGCAGAGCGAGCTTAGCTAAGCCTCAAGGCCAAGAGTCGTCAGGTCAGTCTCAGATGAATGTCACTGGGCCGGCTGAAAGCCTGTAAAAAAACACCGAGGTGGCGCACAGAACGCTCACAGTTTAGCTTTTGTCTGGATTAGATTTATAACATCAATGTATGAAATCTGAAACATTTCTTAAAGTTAAAGTTTTACTTAAAATGTAAAGTTCAACGTTCTAAAACATTTCAATCATTTATTTTAATCAAGAATTTTATAGTCTTCAAATTATATGTTTGTCATGCCAGGCCATCATTCATAATACAATTTTACACTGGCAGATTGCATTTAGTAAGAACAAATAGTTTTCCTGTTATGTTTGTACAAATCTTGACTAAATTATTTTTTTTTTAGGTTCAAATATCAAGTAAGCTTTCCCTTGGCTCCATGTAAGCCACATTTAACTGTGGGTTAAGCTACTCACTAGATAGTGCACACACAGATTGCATCTTTAAAGACTGTTTACTTTGTTCTTATTATTTAATTTTTCAAAGATTAACTATGAGCTACTAAAGCACTCTCTCTATGAATATAACCTTATTGCTGTGCTGCACAACATATATTGAAATATGACACAAAAAATAAAGCTGGGGTGATTTTTTAACAAAGCTAGACTTGCTTTAAGTCAACTTTTTAAGCAAGCATTGAAAATTGTTTTCATTAAAGTTTGGAAACAACAAATCCAACAGCTTTTCTTTTATTACTGCTTAAACAAAACTTAACATAATCAACGTATAATAATGGCGTAACAAGATTTAATTGAAATTCAACAGAGTTAATCATGAAAAGTCGTTAAAAAGAACAGGAGGCAGCCCCACTGAGTTAGAAAGTATGTCCTGAACTTGTCCTTTGTTACCCAGAACGGAATGTGAAACATGTAAATATCAAACAAAGATTGTCATTCAATGCTACCAAAGTGTGATAAAGTATGTTCATCCATTTTTAATAGCCTACATTTCAGAAAGTGGCTTTGATAATAAAAATGCTTTTCTGAGTCTCTAACCTACTTTCCTTTCTTATTCTCTTGCACTATTCATGTGAAAAGTTTTGTACTACTACAAGATAAAGATGAAAATCATGATGACAAAGAGGATGTGTTTCCCTTTTACAGAGGTTTCCCCTTGTCTTGAGCAATGGGGAGTCCCATTAATATATTTTACTACCAAGAAACACAAAATAATTAAAAGATCTAACACCGAGGACCCTCTTCATAACTTTATGATATCAAACCAAGCATTACAATTATCTTTTTAAAAGATGTTTCATTTGAGGAGGCCTTCACTTTGTTAAAAAATACTAAAGGAGCAATTGTTTTTTAATTTGAAGAGTTTGTCAAGTTTCTCATAGCATAAAATTTGAAGCCTCACATAAAAAAAAGGCATGCCATTTAGTTTAACCCGCTCGTTATCAAGTTAAAGGTTAGGCAAATGCTCAAGAACTAACCCACTCATACCACTGGATGATGGGAAGGGAGCGATCTGCAGACAAAAAAACGGCATTAGTACCCAGTCAGCATCCACGGTCAGTTCAGAAGAAAAAAGCCAGGTGAGAAAATGAGATTAAAACCTACAGAGTTGCAGCACATCGGGCGTTGGGGGGAGGAGATAACTCTGGATAACTTTTATCAGCCTTGGAATCTCATAACTTTTCTTGAATTAAAGTAATCAAAAGCAAAACAAGTTGTTTGCTCCAGAATTTTGCAACTTTTAAAGAATGAAATCCTCAGAGATTATTTCTGGTCTAGTCTAGTATGAACATGGATATCTTTTATAAGCTCTACATCTTACCCAACTGGGTATAAAATATGCACACACAAAAAAAAACAGCGTGTTTTTAATTAAGTAAAGGAGCTTAAGAGTCGAAAAGCTGCACGATGTTAAACACATTGACAGAGAGGTGCTGAACTTTTAGCATAGAAGATCCAAGACGAAAAAACATGCATATCTCTGTGATGTGTACATCAAGCATTTAAAAGCATGCAGATGAAAAGGCAAGAAAAAAGATCTATATATATAAAAAAAAAGACCCTATACCAGGCTTAGATCAGTGATTTGGCCTTGCTCATACAAATATGTTCTACTACAGTAAAATTATATCAATATGTAGCAAAGAAAAAAAATTACCCCAAGAATTCGACAGAAAAAAAATCATCTCTGCATATTTGGTTGCATGCTTTCAAACAAAGAAACAAAAGAAAAAAGGAACTCTTTCTGACTAGTAATCCCACTGCCTATTAAAAAAAAAAAAAAAGATTGATCTGCCTTGAATTCATTTTTTTCTTGATCCGAGTCCTGTAATCTCAAGAGTCTGCCTATTGTTCTTATAAAAGATGAGGAAAAATGTATGGCTTAAATGCTAAACAAAGTCAGTCATTATTAAAAAAAAAAAAATCCAGTTAGCCATTTGTGAGTGAAGATAAGATCATCTGATGGTACGCCCCTCATCTTGGGGACAAACACTTCCAAACATATTTCCCATCCATCAATAATGGCAGGAAAAGAACAGATGAACTCGGATTTTTTTTTTTTTTAAATAAGACAGAATCTTGAGAACTAGTCCTTTTTCATAAGAAGCAATAACCTTTGAAATTGCAACAAAAAGCATTTGAAAGACAACATCCTAGAGACAGCAGTAAGACTCAGAGTAGAATGATTACAAGACTTGTATACATCCTTTGCTCTAATTAAATATACCAACTAGAAAGAAAATTTTTATTATAGGTGGTGTAGATATCTCATATGCAAACTAGGGAAAAAAGATATACCTTTTTGTAGATGTCAATAAAATAATATTAAAAAAAAGATAAGGTTATACTGATGTGTAATGTAGATATCTCATACACACTAGAAAGGTATAGGAAAGGTTGCAGTCAAAAAGACACTGGAAAGAACTACAGACGTTGTGCACTGCAAGAGTGAGGGCTGTCAAATGTGTAAATATGTTGTCAGGGGGTGAAACATGCCAAGCTGCAAGAGATTTATACTAATTGATAAACCACAGGGAGAAAGGATCTACTGCATGTTCAAATCAAGGTAACTTGCACAGCAAACAGCACAGCAGATTAAAGTTGGTTATAGTTCCACACCAAAAAGAACTAGAGAACAGAGAAACACTAGATCAGTGGGTAAATAGAAAGATGGAGAGAGATAATTTAGTATATTTTCCTGTGGAGGTAGACTTATACTAAGGGTAAGTTGTACAAGTGAGATGGATAGATGTTAATAAATAGGGGTGCTCAGATAGTGCACTCGTATCGCACATCTTGGATGCCATGAACTCATTTTGTGCTGTACACACAGTGCACATGATGTCATTGAACAAGAAATTTGTATATCTAATAGAGATATCCTGGTTTACAAAGTTTTATTCAGGTTTACGCGATGCCCCAGGTTACCCATACAATCTTCAATTTCAATTGAAATCTCCATAGCATTGTGATAAAGTAATAAAAGTCTCCTCACTGTTACTAGATGGCAGTCAACACTGAATGGAAGTGTAATACAGCACAAGCAAGAGTTCACTACATCCAATCTGTAGCTTTACATACCCTGCAAACCACTTGGACTCAACTGAACTAACTAGGTTCTAGTAGCCCTCCACATAGGAACCATACTCATCTTGAACCACACAAAGAGATAAAAAATTAACTGGTTTAAATAGACTTCTAGTGTTGTGACTGATGATTGCCAGCTTCTCACAAAGAGCTTAGGGATTCTATGAACATAGCAGGAGAAATGAGGGTAAAATACATGTAGGAGAAATATGGGGAGAGAGAGAGAGAGAGAGAGAGAGAGAGAGAGACAGACAGAGGAGTCAATATGGAAAAAAAAAAGGTGTGTGTGTGGGGGGGGTTGTCTCTCTTTGCGCTGACAAAATGTCACAACATAAAATAACTTAAGTGCACAGCAGAGCCAAATAGTTGCTTAAGAAAAAAAGTTAAAAAAAAAAGACAATGGGACATAACCTTTTTTTCTTTAACTTGATTAACTTCCCAAATAATATACCAAAAAAAAAAAAAAAAAATTGAAAAAATGACATTGAACATTTAAGTAAAAGCCAAAGAAATGCAGAGATGATTTTAATGCCTACAAAAAATTACTAAACATGAAGGTCACAATAAATCTCTGATGATAAAGGGGGAGAATATGGTAAATACATAAAAAATTGTAAAAATAAAAATATGAAGAAAGAAAAAAAGGCCAGACCAGTGTGTCTATATTGCTGACTAGAGATTAAACCCAATATTTGAAGAAAAAAAAGTCGTTAACTTAATATTCAGAGCATCCTAGGAAAAATAAAACTAAATTATTTTTATTTTAACTGGGATAACATGAAAACCAAAGAGAAAAAACAAACCCCAAAACAGACACAAATACATAAAGCTGCACAAGAAAATTTTGAATTAAAGTTTTAAGCAGCACCAATGCTAGACTCTATTATAGAATTCATTGAGAAACAAAATACACATACAATGATGACTTCAAAATCTCCTAGTTTTTTTATCAAGCGATTAGTAACCTCTGATCCTCAATATAGCACACAGAGTCTTGGCTACCATAAAAAGTTAGAGGGTTACAGTAATAATAATAATAAAAAAAAAAGAATAATGATGAATAAATAAAAAAAAAATTGTCCCAAAACGCACAATTATTATTTTGAGGAAAGGGGGTAAAAATGGATAAGAAAATGAATTCACACGCAAAAAAAGTGTGTAGTAGTAAGTTGGCCATTTCACTGATCTATGTGCCCGGTATAGGAAAACTGTCAATCTCACCCTGCGGCATAGGATATCCCACGATGCCCTGGCCCTGGCCGTTGAACTGCTGCTGCTGGCCTGGCTGCACCTGCAGGCCGGCGTACTGGCTCATCGGCACGTTCATGCTCCTGTCACAGACACACAGACCATTAGTTTTCAACAACTGATACTGAGCCAAAGACGCATCTTAATAAATATGATGTTAACTTTCTCCTGCTCAATCACGCAAGCATGAGACAATTGATCAAACATAAAAACACAAAACTCTTTACAAAGTGTATTTTAATCCATTAAAGAAATGTCATTAGCAGAGATACAAAGCGAAAGCGTCATCAGACCGTACTTAGGTAAACTATCCACAGTCAGCCAGTCACTCACCCATAGACCTGGTTGTTGGGAGTACAATACAATCAAAATATTTAAGATACAATGCCTGTTAGGAAGTAACCCAGTTGAGCCAGATCTTAATAAACAGGCTTTGTCTCTTCCGTATGTCAAGTAGTTGGAATACAACTGCCACTAGTCTTTATCAAACAGAGACATGAAAGCTTGATCCGGACTTCACCCAGCGGCCTGTGATAACGACTGGACTTTCAGAGTAAACCGACAAAGCATTTTCAATTTAAAAAAATAACCCCTTTACTTCAATCTGAACGGCAAACTTTTTTTTATAACTGAAAATCTGTACATTTGCGGAAAATCGGTGTTCCAGCCACTCACCCATAGGCCTGGTAGTTGGAGTACGCTGGCCACTGGCCCGGCGCCGCAGGAATGTAGGGAGCTGCCTGGGCTGGCACAGCACTCTGGTACGTCGGTGCCGTGGCTGCATAGGGGGCGCCCTGGTAGTAGCCCATGTTGTAGAACTGGCCGTAGGGGCTGGCGGCGGGCGTGGCTGCGATCGGCTGCTGCTGCTGGGACGGAACCATCACCACTGGAGGCTGGAGGAGGGAGACACGGGATACACCACAAAGGGTTTGGGTCAGGGCTCTTTACAGGGTAAAACAAGGTAAAGTAACAAGAAATAGACACAGGACAAGACTCATGGAGTACGACAAAAGACTCATAGGATTATTCCTTCTGTAAATTAAAATACCCCGGATATTGAGGGATCTTGATGCCTTCAGACAAGACAAGGCAAGCTGGTGAGGTACACCGGTAAGTAATAAATTATGGGTTGGGTTAAAATTAAAGATCAACGAGTGAGAGGTCTTTATGGGTTGATTGAAGTTAAAGATATGACATTGTCATCATCATGCATACATTAAACGTAAGGCGTTTTTGTTTAACAGGCATAAGTTTAGTTGAGTTAGCTTCACCTCCAACGTCAGCACTTTATAGGCTACATTGTGGACAGATCCTAAGAATGACGTCTGACAATTTTATGTGCGGCCACAGACTAGACTGGACAGGGATACCACGACTCCTATCTCAGCTGGTCACATCAAACTGACACCCACCCAACCAGTAAGTGGCGAAATCTCGAGGACTTGAACCAAAGACCCCCCCTCCACCGCCGTTTACCACACATTAGCAGAGTAATATTTCTATGAAACAAGGACAAAAACAAAATAATCAACACTATTCTTTCCTAATAATGCTTTAAATGTACAACAAAATAAACATATAAATGAATACATGTCAAATACTCCATGACCTGGTGTCTATTTTTTACCCAATTGCATGTCTTTGTTGCCGGAATGATGAACCATGCAGATGGGAGACCCTTCTGTACGGGGATAAAACCTAATACTTCATAACCTTGTCCCTGTGGCCCACCCAGGATAGGCTGTTGAATTACACCCAGACCCCCAACCCCCCAAAAATCAATAGTTGAAGCAGCATCAGCAGGACAGGGAGCTGACATCTGAGCCCAGCTGGTGCTACGCTAAAACACACCAGTCCTGCTAATTCTGTATCTAAACCCCGTCCCCCTCACAGTCTTTGCTAATTCTGTATCTAAACCCCTTCCCCCTCACAGTCTTTGCTAATACTTTAGCAACCCTCTCCAAATCATAGAATTTCTTATCTCTTCCTATTTATAGGCAGTTCAAGCTCTATTGTTTTCAGGGGGAAAAAAATCTTAAGCTGTTCTTAAAGTGGTAACATAAGATATTCTTAAGGGAAAATATATTAAAGGTTTAAAGTTGAAGTTATGATTTTGATTTGAAATGATAACATAGCCTTAAAGACAGGTTATGTTTTTTGGAGCCAGTCACATCTTCTGCTTACTGTAAAGAATTTCAAGAATTGAGGAAAAAAAAAAGAGGCCAAATTGTTACATACCAGTGTTTGAATGTGTATATGGGGAGGGGGGGAAAGAGAGAGAGAGAGAGAGAGAGAGAGAGAGAGAGAGAGAGAGAGAGAGAGAGAGAGAGAGAGAGAGTGTCTAGATGTCTACTTACACTGTTAGATGACTGTTGTCCTGAAGGGTTTGAGTCGTTGGACTCCTTTCCCCAGGAACATTTGACAGGCTGCTCAGCGATTGAGGTGCCATGCACTCCGCAGATGGCTTGTGTGGCAGACTCTTTTGTGCTGAATCTGGAAGGTACAGGGGAACGCAAGGATAACAACATTTTTGGTGTAAGGCCAAAGCTTTGGGTGGCACAATGAAGTAAAAATAAGGGCATGATGCCATAGTTTCACGAAAGACCAGTGTAGTTAAGGGTTTTAATTACTTTTATGCATTCTCATCACATGACTTTTATACGATTAAAATGAAGTTTTGGCAACTTTCCATTAAAAAGCTCAATGTGTCTGACCTCAAGCTGTTGTAAACATGCATTGTAATTAGCTCACCTGATGAACGCATAGCCTTTGTCTTTGAAGACACGGACCTCCTGTATTGTGCCGTACTGAGCAAATGTCTTCCGCATCAATTCCTCTGTTTAAAAGAAAGAAAGAAAAAATATTTCAAGTTTATAATTAAGCATAATTATAAATAAAAATGGAATACAAAAAGAATTTATTTTTGGAAATACCCATGAAAACAATGAGAACTTGTGCATTTGACAACGCTAGACCAAACTGTGGATATCAGAAAGCTATGATCTATTTGAATTATATACAAGCCTAATTATTATTTTAACTGACAGTAAAGGGTAAGTTTTAAAGTTTTAAATTTTCATCCTTTCCTTTCTAACCCAAACATAAATGTATGAACTTGAAAGGCAATTTATATTTTATTGTTTTTCAGAATGAAATTTGTGTTTAACAATTAGCATAAGTACGTTCATATATGACCAGTATATCTTAATAATTTGTAAGCACATGGAGCCGAATTTTGAACTGAGTTGGTTTTTCTTCAATGTCAACACTATATTGTGGACGGACTCCAAGACTGGCGTCTGTTATTTTTATGTGATGCCACACACAAGACAGGTGGGGATACCATGAAATCGCACAAAGAAATCTGCCGATCATGGGATTTGAACCGTGGACCTCCTGATCTGGAGACCAACCCTCTATCACTTGAGCCAGTTCGCTCGAAAGCACAGGGAGCACAACCGTACAGTGGTGGTTATGTGCTATATAACAATTATGCATTATTACTATATTAGTGAATCAATGATGCTGTGAAATTTTAAAATGCCAATGCCCCATATATATATAAAGAGTGAGTTATGATGTCTTTGTAAATTCTAATGTCATAATATGTAAAGAGTTAGTTATGATGCTTTGTAAAACCGCCTGGTCATATCTAACTACTGTTGATCGAACGGACACCACCACTTGTTACAAGTGAAGGCCACAAACCAGCCAACCAGCAATAAACCTAACTCAATTTTCAATCGCTTGAATTACAAAACAGCCGAGCTTCAGACAGCTTTAAATGTTTTAACTCCCAATACTAGCTGTACAATCACAAGGATTCCAGGCTTTGTAAGGCTGGTACACTCAACTTAATTCAAACACCATTTGTATAATCCAAGCCCCCAGCTTTGTCTATGGCCATATAATCACATTGTTGTAACTCCCTGAAGACATACACAGGACAATAATCGATCCTGCTGCTTCTATTACCATCTCTTCCTTCCCCACTCAAGTCCCACCCCTCTAGCAAAGCACTTAAAATTTCTTCTCTGATTATCTGGGGATTTTGTGCACTGGGCATGCGCGTGTGTACCGTTCTCCCCTGAGAAATAGTGGGGTGGGGGGCTCTTGACAATGCTTGATTAGCCCTCTGAATGCCACACGTATGTGCAATTCTTAGTCCTATTATAGATTAATAGATTAAACAACCAACACCCCCCCCCCCCCCCCCCAAAAAAAAACAAAACAAAAAAACAACAACAAACAAAAAAACAACAACAAACAAAAAACAAAACAAACTATAACAACAAATTGGAAACTAGGAAGAGAAGAGAAAAATAATGCGGGGTATAAAGCCTTACCTGTTAATCCATTGTTGACCCCTCCACAATACACTGTGCAGTTTGTGGGACTGGACTGGTTGAAGACTTCATCATACACCAGGGGCTTGGCATCTGGGAGGCAACATTCACATTCTTCATTTATAACATGCAAAACCAACTCAAAACAAATCTTTTCTATTCCTTTTTTAGTCTCCATTGCAATAATATACTCAATTAAAAAGAAAAAAAAGAGCGCCTTTAATTGCGAAGGTCAAACTTGATTACTCCAACCCCCACCTTCTCACTCTTCCAGATTCATATATGCCGTTTGCTGCCCTGTAGTAGATATGTGATATCTAGTTTTCTATGATACAATACATTGCTAGTGTGTCAGCGTTTATTTTTGAACTCACTCTCTTTGACGACGGGGGCGGGCGGTTTTCTGGTGGCCCAGTTCGTCCGTATGGGTCTGGAGCCGAGCCACTGGTTGTTCATGTGGGTGATGGCCTGCTCTGCATCCTGAAACACACAGCACACACAAACATTTACACCGGTACACCTGATGACAACCACACACAAACATTTACACCGGTACACCTGATGACAACCACACACAAACATTTACACCTGTACACCTGATGACAACCACACACAAACATTTACACCGGTACACCCGGTGACAACCACACACAAACATTTACACCGGTACACCTGGTGACAACCACACACAAACATTTACACCAGTACAGCTGGTGACAACCAATACCATACCAATGCAATGTATTTGGAAAAATAGTTAATACAGCAAGCAAACAGTCGAAAAGGTGTAGGGAATTAATGTTTTTCTATTTTAAAAGAATCATAGTAATTCTAAACAAAACTTAAACATAGGAGTTAGCCTCTCTATCCTTCCTTCCTTATAAAATAAGAGTGGAACAATGCCACAATACCTTGTATGAAGGGAAGAAAACGTTGGTAATTTTTTTTAGAATCTAGGATAATATTAACAATAACCCAATGAGATAAATACAGTAATTTGTATGGATGGTTTTAAAACAACCCTGGAAAAAACTCATTCTCAAGTTGCTTGGACTAAAGGGTGCAAAATAATGTAGTAAAAAAGTTTATTTGTAACGGAAAATGGCATTTTGTCGAATAAAAATACACAGAGACATGGTAAATTTACCTGTTTATTTACAAAGGAGACAAATCCGTAGCCCTTGGATTTCATAGTCGCCGGATCTCGGATGATTTTGCAATCTCTGTGTAGTTAAAAAAACAAACAAATGTTTACTTAAAACACATAGTGGAGTCAGTATCTAGACTGACCCATGCAAGTAAAGCATGAAGAGGATCCGCGAAGTTTGATTTATATATACCACTCAGACCTAGACTTATTACTTGCGGAAAAGACTTGTGGAAGTTGTCGGATATAGCATCATTCACACAGAAGCTTAAAAATGTAAAGAGACCTGAATAGAATAATGTGTTTGCGTATTTGGTTTACAGCTATTGCTTCTAATTCCGTGACAAGTAAGATCTAATGGGATGGACATTTTAACAGTAACTATTTGTCAATAGAAATGTAGCAATGTGTTCTAGAAAATCGAGCAAAAGCTTTCAAGAAAAGGTATAGAAATATAAGAGGAAAAAGTAGAAATAAATCTGACTACACAATACGTAAAGCTCGTGGTCCATACTTTTCACATGTTTAAATGTTTCTATAATTAGAAAAGAACAACAAATCATGGGAAAGGGCTGAGTTATAAATAGAGGAAAAAATAAATTGAAAGTATAGAAAAGAAAAAATCCACACCTGCGAAAAGGGTGAACTGTAACATTAGTAAAAATCATTATGTAAAAAAAAAAAAAAAAAAAAAACCAGCAAAAACATTCTAAATTTGATCTAAGTGAGCAATATATTCACACAAAAAAGTACCGGTTTCAAAATATCAGGACATGGGCCTGGGCAGATCCGAGACTTCTCTATAATAACAGTTGACTGACTTGGACATTATAGAAACAGAATGGGAAATAAGGAGGGAGAGAGATAAACACGTAGAGAGTGAGAGAGTAGAGAAGAGTAGAGATAACGAAGAAGAGACAGGCTATCTTATCAAAGAAGACGACAGTTTGAATGAAAAAATGTAACAATAACCACCTGTACCAATGAGAAAGTCGCTAGTACTTGCAGTGATAATTAAATCGGAAGAACAAACAGAATTTACAGTTTTCAAATGAAAGAGAAAAGAAATAAGATTTAAAATTGAAATGTGAAACGTTCCATGTCCCTCTAAACTTGAAAACTATGTCCATGTTAAATATAGAGAAAATGTGAGGAAGACAAATCCGAGAGGAAAAAAAATTTTAGAAAAAAAATTACAAGTTCAAATGTCTAGGCAGCCTACACGCGCAAGCACTTTCTAATTTATGTAAGCTTAAATTCTTGTTGTTATGGATAAATCTATATGAAAGAGAAAAATCGAAAGCAGGGGGAGCTAACTGACTCACAGGACGAGGACCATTACAAATTATAGAAAGAAAAAAAAAATCGTGCGAAACATACATTAGTAAGGCCAACGTGGCTGGTTGGGCTTTCTCCCGATACTGGGCATTCATCAACGATACGAATACGTGTATGGTACAATAATGGTAATAAATAGCAACAGTAGTTGTAGTAGTAATAATAGTAATAATAAATAATAATAATAATAATAATAATAATAATAATAATAATAATAATAATAATA